>JAWWNF010000982.1:0-242066 GCA_034641395.1 Darevskia armeniaca
GGCCCTTCAGCCTGACAAAAAGAAGTTTCCAGAAATGTCTCGGGCCCAGAGAGTGCCTGAAATGGTTCTTCACCCTGAGGAACACAGAAGCCTGGAATCTCCACCTCTCCTGTGGAGGGTCCTAGGACTGAAGGCAAAATCATTCGAGCTGAGGAGGCCACGTCCCTTTCAGACCCAGATCCAGACAGAGAAGGATGCTTCTTATGGGCGGCAGGGACAAATAGCCTCTCAGAGTCCCCAAATCCTAAAAGAACCAAGGAGATCACAGGCCACCCAAACAGACATAGGGAAGGATGGCACACAGCCACAGTCCGGGCCAGGAGGGGACCCAAGGGTTCCTCAGCACCAGAAACGTAGCAGTCCAGAAACACCTCCTCTTCTGTGGTGGGCCTTGGAGCTGGCCCAGCAAGAGACGCAACATGGGAATTTGTCGGTCTCTCCTCAGCCCCAGGAAACAAAAATGCCCCCAGCAGCCCAACTCCAGGCAGCGCTACAGACAGAGACCCAGAAGTCAAAGAAACATGTGCACCAAAATATTGTTTATCCCCAGGAACCAGAGACTTCTCAGGTGCTGGAGGAGGAAAGGAAGGCCCCCAAATCTCCACAGCCTCAGGAAACTCTCCCTGAGGTGGACTCCAAGTTGCCATCTTCACAAGGCTTGGGGTCTCAGGGCTTGCGGAGGGCAGAAGCAACTCAAACCCCCAGGAAACCCCCTCAGGCCCATGATGTTCGGGTGCTGAAGGAGACAAGGGCTGTTCCTGTCCAGAGATCTCCACCGACAGCAAAAGGTCCCCAAGATGTGAAGAGATCCCCAAAGAAGCAAGATAAACGGGGGTCTTCTCTGTCACAAGGGAAAGTGCCCAAAATGTGTGACTCCTACAAAGTTGGCTGCTGCCACATTCACCCATCCCAGGAACTCCAGGGGGGGACCAGACACCAGGCGCCCCCCACCCACATCTCTCCAGGCCCAGGGGGTGTTGGGGTGTGATACAGAAGATTGTGGTCCCTCGGATGAGGCACAGTTCCCTCCCCAAAAGGAGCTGAGGCTGGAAAGGGCTGAGGCTCTAGGGAGGGTTGAAGATAGTGGTTGCTCAGCCCTAGAGGGACACAGTAGGACTGAATGTCTCCTGCCCCCAGGAAGATTACTAGGAAAATCAAAGTCTCTTGACCCAAGAGATCTTCAGACCCAGAAGCTACAGAAACTGAGGGAGCAGGAGTCCCCTAGAGTTCAAAGAGAGCCAGAGACCACAGCCTTTCGGGTTCAGGAAGATCTCCAGATGAAACCACAAAGCGAGACTCAGGCCTTTAAATCTCAGGAAAAGAGAAGCCTGGGGGCCTTGGAGGCCCAGGGCACATCACGGTCATCTCAGTCTCAGGGACCAGGTGCAGAAAGCCCTTCTTATCTTCAGAGCCGCTTGGAGAGAGCGTCTGAGTCCCGTGAGCTGATGGGGCCACCTGAGAGCTCACTACATAGAGATCCTGAGAACCTCAAGCTCCAGGGAAACTGTGGGTCCCAAGGGGACATTGTGAAACACAGTGCTGTGGGGTCAAGATGGATGACAAGCACTCTGAGGAGAAAGGCACCCTGGAAAGATATTCCCAAACTTTCCATGTACAAGAAACCTTTCAGTCTCACGCAGCTCTGCTAAGGAAATCAAAGTCTCTCGAGCCCCAGGAACTGTCAGGATCACACGCTTTTGGGTGCCAGGCTTCAAAGGAACTAGAAACTCCCCAGGCTCTGAGATACGCAGAGGGTTGTCCTGAGGTCCTTGAGAACCAAGAGCTGGGAAACGTCACATCTTGCGAAGCTACTCAGGCGATGAAGAACCTTCTGCAGGACACTTCGGTTACAAAGAACGAAGATGGATCTTCTGTGCAAAAGATGTTGAGGGACAAGGAGATCTCACACCTCCAGGAGAAGCTTGGAGAGAAGGATCCAGGTGCCACCAATGAAATGCAGGAAGACAACCCACAGCTCCAAGGGCAGAAAGAAAAGGAATCCCTCCAACCACCAGGAGCTCCACAGGTGGAACAGGACCCTCTGGCCTCTGGAGATCCAGGGGCTTTTGCAAAGGGGTCTGGAGGGCGTTGGTTCCCCAGATGCAAGGCAACTGTGTCTTCTTCAGCTTCAGGAAAAGATGCCAGAGACTCCTGAGCTGATGGAGGATGAGGCGTCCCAAGCTGAGCTGCCCTTATCACAGATGGAGACAAAAGATCTCCCACCTTGGCTGGGTCTGGGAAAATCAAAGTCTCTTGACCTGAGGGAACTCCAGGGAAAGGGACTAGGAGATCCCACTGATCTGCAAGACATGGGTATCTCCAAGTCGTGCCACCCACAGAGACAAGGTGAGCTGGAACCTCAGGATTTAAGAGGAGCAGCGGTCCTCCATTCAGGAACCCTTCATGAACTTCCTCCAAAACACATAGAACTTGAGTGTGGGACCCAGAAGACTGGACAGGTGGAGATAGAGCCTCCCAAGTGCAGGGGCCACTGAGAAACAGGGGAGGGGTCCTTTGTTCCCCAGAACTTAAGGGTGCCCAGCTGAATGCACGTACCGAAGAATGTGGAGAACTGAAGGTGCTTCCCCTCAGGAATCTTCTCAGAGCGAGACTCTTCCGCTCCAGGGGTTTGTGCAAAGGGAACCAGAGCCCCAGGAACTGGTGGAGCCTCAGTCTCTTGATCCTCGAGAAAAGAGGGAGGTACAAAGCCCTCCGCTCTTGAGAAACCTGCTGAGGAAGTCTAAGACGCTTGGGCACTGGACCTCAACAAGGGGAGATGGTCTTGTCCAAAGGCCAGAAAGCCCCCGTGACCAACCGGTGAGGGAGCCGCTTCAGAGACTTGTGGGGCAGAAGTCACAAAACACTCAAGGGCAAAGTCAACTGGACCTTCTTCAGCACCAGAGAACACTGGACATTGCTGAAGGGAATCAAGGGAGTCTTGACTCCCACAGAGAAGGTTGCAAAATGGAGGCGGAGAGCATCAAATCCCCCAGATCTCTACCTGTGAGCCAGGACTTCCTTCAGGAGCAAAGAGATGAGATGTTTGTAGCCCAGCCGGTCAGTTTGCCCCAGTCCCTTCCTCCTCAGAAGGCCCCCCAGGTCGATCCTGAGCAGCTCTGGGAACTGGGAGGGCTGTCCCATGAACTGGAAGCTCTTCAGCCCCAAGGGCTGAGGTGTGGGAGGCCCGGCAGCCACAAGAAAATGGAGATTTCGGTGAACCAGAGGAACAAGAAACAACTGAACCCCAGGGAACCACGGGCCTTGAGATCCCTCAAGAGTGGAGATGTTCATTGTCCCACCAGCCTCCACCAACAGATCAGGAGGCCACTGAGACACGTGAGACACGGCAAGGTCAGCAGAGGATCCCTCAGCCTCCGCCAAGCCAGAAGGGAGTTGAAGGGCCTTGTCAGCCCCCAGGAAGACGTGTGAGGTCGCCAAAGCTGAAGGCACCTCAGAAAATCCCGGGGCAAGAATGTTCACCAGAGGCATCTGTTGAGGTTCCAGGTGTGACCCATCCCCACGTTTCCCAGTCCCAGGAAAGCATGGAGCCACAGGCTGGGTGGGGTTCCCTTAAAGCTGAGGGGAGGGTGGTCCAGCTGGAACCAGCACCCACAGAGCCCCACGAACAGCATCACTTGGAGTTGTGGGGAGTTCTGCTGGGGAGGTCCAAGTCTCTTGACCCTCAGGAGTTGACGAGGACACAAGACCTTGAGGACACCCAGGGAATGAGGAGGGCAGAAGAAGACCCATGTTCTCAGGATAGGGAGATGCCCTCATCCCAAGATCCACCGTACTGCCAGCCGCAGCAAGCTCCTCAGCCCCAGAGCAATTTCCCAAACCGTCAGGGAACTCCCAAGGAAGTGAGGGACCCAAACATCCTTCTTCGGCAGAATCAGAGGGAACCCAAGGTCCAGCGCATGGGTGAGCATCTCCAGGTGGAAGACGGGGTGCAACAGGAGCTCCAAGGAGAGGTGGGAGCCCTTGATTCTCAAGAGATGGAAGGACCACGGGCTTTTCAGAGTCAGGAACAGAGATTGATGGACGCATTGGCAGGTGAAGGACCTCAACCAAGGATGCTCTCAGCCCCTGGGATATGCCACTCGGACCGGGGAGATCTGGAGCCTGGAGCGCCGAGCAGAAGGCTGGAGGCATCTCCCCTGTGGAGCAGGCCCCCATTGGCACCTGGAAGCCCACCGCCATGGCCATGCTGTCTCCCCCCAGCCCTGGAGAGCATGACGAAGAGCCATGTGGACACCAGCAGCTCTTGGCGTGGGCCTGTCCAGAGAGAGCTCCATCTGCATAGCCCAGCCCGAGAGGCGCTCTGGAGTGTGGTGGGTAAGTGTGGGACAGGTGGGGTCAGGGCCTGGTTTAGGGCACAGAAGTGGGGCAGCTGTGGTGCTGGAGGAAGTGGAAGAAAGGGGGAAGCAAGTATGTATATAGGACTTTGATGGCTCATGCCCACTGGGAGTGGTTGGGTGGACAGCAGGGAGCCTGGCAGCAGATGGCGCCAGAGAAAATGAGGGACTGAGTCAAATAATTCCAGGTTTGTCCCCATCCTCTTCCTCCCAGAAAGTAGTGGGAAATGCCACTTCCTGGATTTGTTGAAAGTGAGAAGGAAGGGACAGAGTTCTGAGCTCCTTTGATGGAGATAGATTGAGGATTAAATCTGTAAAATGTAATTTAAACCTCCTATCCCACATGTGTGGGAGAAATATGAAAGTAAACAGGCTGCGAATCCCTTTAGCAGAATAAAAGCACTTATGCGCTTTTGCAGCTTACTGGAAGCTAGAAATTAGGCAATCACACCTTTTATCCCTACTTATTTGTGGCCTGCTGACCTTTCCCCCTCTGTCCCCTTTGCTAAGAATGAACCACATGTTTTACCGTAGTAAAAACAAAAGGTTTACTTACATTTCAATGCAGGCAGCAAATACATCAAAGTAGTATGCAGGTGAAAATTCTTCTTTGTTACAAATGAAAAATTAGTTTTGAAAATGAAGTCTGGGCTGTAAATGGAGCCCTTGCTTGAAAGAAGAGAGGCAGAGACTGAGGCAAGGAGGAAGGAGAAACAATTAAGATCTTTTGTCCTATTTCCTGCCACAGGGTGTAGGCCTGTCTTCTCCAGCAATACAGGAACTCTGTGAGTCTTAAACTCTTCATAGACTTATTTAGCAAATTTAATGGTCATTTTGACTGCAGATTTTCCCACCCCCCCCACCTGCCCTACTGCCCCAAGACAGTTGCCCCATTGCCACTGCTTACCACAGGTAGCAAAATGTCTTGAACCGTCCCCAATCCGATACCCTCCCTATCTTGATTTCTTTCTCTGCACCGCACCAGGACGGCGAAGTTGACATGAGTTCCACAGGCTCCATGATCTCTCCGTTCTGGGAGGAGCCATCTGCTTACTCTGAGGCGGACGGCGGTTCCAGGGCGATGGCAGGCAGCTCCCGCAGTGCAGCTGCAGAAGAGGCAGGTGGTGACCAGGTAAGGAAAATGCAGACCTTGCTTTTATTGATCACACACGGTAAATTTTCTGCGTGAAGGAAGGAGGGCATTTTTGGCCTGAGGGCCACATTCCCTTCTGCAGGGGCCACATACTGGGGTGGGTGGGGGCACAAAATTGTTCCATGCCCCCCACATCTATATGTTTTCTTCGTAAGGTAGGCTGGTTTCTACAACTCACCTGTCCCTTCCACGCTCCATCCAGGCATGTTCAAATTTGGGCGGAAGCTCTCAGGGGAGAGAGAGGTCTGGCCTGGGGAGAAAGTGGGGCGAGAATATTTGGGGGATGATTTCGTAAACCGGTGGGAACTGCAGCTCAGAATACAGTGGAACCCCGGGTTACGCACGTGATCCGTTCCGGGGTTGCGCTGCGTAACCCGAAAGTGCGTAAAATGAACGCACGGGGGGGAAACAAAAAACCCGGAAGTTCACTTTTTGCACTTCTGCGCATGCGCGAACTGCGCAGAACACTTCTGCGCACCCTCGCGGCACGCGCGCTCCGTGGCAGACTTCCAAGTTGCGGAGGCCCACAACTCGAACTAGGGTTGCCAGGTCTGCTTCCAAAAAATAGCGGACAAGCGGGGGGGGGGGGTGTTTAATTAAATTAAATTATATATTTTCTTACAAACATTTTAACACGTATTAAAATAATCACTTCAAAACTTTACTTAAAATTCAAGTTAACAACTGTACATAATTTTATAATCTTAATCTTAATTTAATCTTAATTTTATAATCTTAACCTTAGGGTCATGGGTTCGAGCCCCCATGGGTTCGATTCCTGCATTGCAGGGGGGTTGGACTAGATGATCCTCGTGGTCCCGTCCAACAACTCTACAATTCTATGTTTCTATGCTTGCTTCTTAGGGATCCTTGGGGCAAAGCTACCCAAGTTCCCAACAGGGGTTCCTCCTTACCGTTCCTGTATTAGGGAGGCGATCCTTGGGGCAAGGATCTCGCTCCCTCAGGTCGTGGGGCAAGTCTCCTCCAAGCCCGCCTCCCCCCCCCCCCCCCGCGCGCCTCTACCGGTAGCTGGTTTGCTGCTGCTCCTGCGCGTCAGGAACAGGAAGAGGCGTCTTTTTCTTTCGCACCTCTCCCTTTTGTTCTCCCCGCGAGTCAGGAACAGGCGGGGCAGAACTCCGGCAAGAGGCGCCTCCCCCCCCCCATTTTTTAAAATGTCTTATGAAACAATTGAGTATGATTAATAATTTTTTCCGGAGAATCGAGTTCAATGGATATTCGATCTTTGTCTCATTCTTACTTATGAAAAAAAAAGACAAAACGCGATTCTCCTATCCTTATTCTCTTAGTCTGTACAGCTTTAGATTACGTACCGTTTCATCATAAAGCTTTTGAATAAAAAAAAATGTCCACTATTTTGTGGAAAAAATTAGTGAACATAATGAGAAAAAAGCGGACTGTCTGCTCAAATAGTGGACAGCTGGCAACCCTAACTCGAACGGACGCAACACGGAGCGTACGCAACACGAGGTGTGACTGTATCTGGAAGAAGGGCCGGTCCTGAGAGGAGGCAGAGGGAGACCGTGGCCTCAGGCGGCAAAATGTCTTGATCCGGCCCTGCCTGGAAGGTCCCAGGTGTGTCGTGGGTGGGCTAGAGCTACCAGCGCAGCGGCAGCCAACACGGCGGCCTCCGGATCTTGCCGGACTACAACCCCCGTCCGCCCCAGCCAGCAGGCCCAATGGTTAGGCAAGACAGAGGCTGGGAGTCCGGCCAACATTTGGAGGGTGCGTTTGCTGCCCCTGCGCTGGTGGGGAGCTTTTTCCTTCGGGGTGCGGAGGATCCTTCCTGACTCGCCTTTGCCTTTGCACTCCTCCACCTTGCCCCACTCCCCGCCCTGCCCCACAGCCTCCCCGCCCTCGCCCACCGTGCCGGGAGAAGGCCTTTGTCTGGCTCTCCCGCCAGGAGAAGGAGGCGGCTCTGCGGCGCTTGGCGGAAGTTCAGGCCGAGGGAGAACGGCGGCACCAGCGAGACAAGGAGCGCCAGACCCTGCGGGTGAGACCCCCGCACCCTTGAAATGCCCTGCTCGGGGGGCATTATCATCGCTGTGCCCTCCAACGGCAGAAAGCGCAAAACTCTGCCTTGCTGCGCATGTGCGCACACAGACCACCTCATGTTTCGCATGTGCAGGAAGGCGCCAGCTCTCCTTGGCGCAGCCCTCCCCAACATGGCGCCCACTGGGTGACCACGGCTCCCGTCAGCCATGCTGGCTGGGGCTGGCGGGAGTCACAGCTCAGAATCTCTGGAGGGCGCCAGGTTGGCGAAGGCTGCACTATCTATCCTGCGTCCTATCTGTGCACAGATCTGCGTAGATAGTGTGGTGCAATGGTTAGAGCAGTGGCTCCCAAACATTTTAGGGCTGCCACCCCCTTTGTTCCGTAAACTCATCTCCAGTTATTCAGAGTAGCACGACCCACTAAGGAGGATAAATGAAATGGAAAATGGTAACAATGAAATAAAACAAATAAATTAAATAAAACACATAAATAAAATAAAACAAATAAATAAATAAAATAAAACAATGGTAACACAATAAAAATGAAAATGGTAACAGCTGCACATTTATTCAAAGCCAAGCTCTGCTGTCAAGCCCAGCAGAGGCTTGACAGCCACCTGTCAGGAATGCTCTGATGGTGTTTCCTGCTTGGCAGGGGGTTGGACTGGATGGCCCTTGGGGTCTCTTCCAACTCTAGGATTCCATGATTCTATGATTCTATGAAAGCTGTTCTAATTCATTCAACAAAATTGGTGAACTTGATCCCATGGTACCAGCTTTTGGGAATCTAATAATAATAATAATAATAATAATAATAATAATAATAATAATACCCCACCCATCTGACTGGGTTTCCCCAACCACTCTGGGCAGCTCCCAACAGAATATTAAAAACATGATAAAACATCAAAATTAAAAACTTCCCTAGACAGGGCTGCCTTCAGATGTCTTCGGTTTTCTGTGGATGCCAAGGTTGTTTGAGAAATAATTGTAATAATAATTTATTATTTATACCTCGCCCATCTGGCTGGGTTTCCGCAGCCACTCTGGGCAGCTTACAGCATATATAAAAATTGTAAAACACCAGACATTAAAAACTTCCCAATACAGGGCTGCCTTCAGATGTCTTCTAGAAGTCAGATAGTTGTTTATTTCTTTGATATCTGACGGGAGGGCGTTCCACAAGGCGGGCGCCACCACCGAGAAGGCCCTCTGCCTGGTTCCCTGTAACCTTGCTTCCTGCAGGGAGGGAACCGCCAGAAGGCCCTTGGAGGAGGACCCCGGTGTCCGGGCTGAATGGTGGGGGTGGAGACGCTCCTTCGGGTATGCTGGACTGAAGCCGTTGAGGGCTTTAAAGGTCAGCACCAACACTCTGAATTGTGCTCAGAAACGTACTGGGAGCCAATGTACGGCATTCAAGACCTATATGGTCCTGGCGGCCACTCCCAGTCCCCAATATAGCTGCCGCATTCTGGATTAATTGCAGTTTCCGGGTCACCTTCAAAGGTAGCCCCACGTAGAGCGCATTGCAGTAGTCCAAGCGGGAGATAACTAGAGCATGCACCACTCTGGCGAGACAGTCCGCGGGCAGGGAGGGTCTCAGCCTCAGAATTAACCTGCGCCTCCATGGACAGCTGTGAGTCCATGGTCCCAGCTTCCAGGAATCCTTTACACCTCCAGCAGCAGCCTGCCACCCCCTTGAGTCTCAGCACCCCTGTAGGTAATCCCTGCTGCCCAGCAGAGGTGCAGTACCACTCACTAGGTTAGAGTGTTTAACTAGGATCATGGGAGACCAGGGCCAATCATCCATGTAGCTCCCTGGGTGGTGTTCAGGCCAGTCCCTGCCTCTCAGCTTAACCTACCTCACAGGGTTGTTGTGAGGATGCAATAGGGGAATGCATCCCACCTAATAATAATAATAATAATAATAATAATAATAATAATAATTTATTATCTGGTGGTCTCATAACCGGGATTTCCGCATTGCGGGGGGTTGGGCTAGATGGCCCCTGGGGGTCCCTCCCAACCCCACGACGGGGTGGATCTCATCCTTATTGCTGGAGATGGGGAAAAGTGGGCAGCTTGTGCCAGCTGGAGATTTAAACCACCAGGAAATGCTGAGACGAATCCCCTCTTCCTTTTCAGTTCCAAGAGAGGCTGTCCATCGCTAAACACCGCAAATCTGAGAACGACCTTCTGGGAAGCAGTCCGGCAGAGTTCTGGCCTCTCCCATCAGAGTACGAGGGCCAGGTGAGGCCATTCCTCTGGGCTCAGGTCGGTTGTCTGTGGATGCCAAGGTCGTTTGAGAAATAATTTTAATAATAATTTATTATTTATACCCCGCCCATCAGGCTGGGTTTTCCCCAGCCACTCTGGGCATTTTACGACATATATAAAAATTGTAAAACATCAGGCATTTAAAAATTCCCAATTCAGGGCTGCCTTCAGATGCCTTCTAAAAGTCAGATAGTTGTCTGTTTCCTTGACATCTGATGGGAGGGCATTCCACAGGGCGGGCGCCACTACCGAGAAGGCCCTCTGCCTGGTTCCCTGCAACCTTGCTTCTCGCAGGGAGGGAACTGCCAGAAGGCCCTCGGAGCTGGACCTCAGTGGGGCTGAACGGTGGGAGTGGAGATGTTGCTCCAGGTATACTGGGCCAAGGCCGTTTAAGGGCTTTCAAGGTCAGCACCAACACTTTGAATTGTGCTCGGAAACATACTGGGAGCCAATGTAGGTCTTTCAGGACCGGTGTTATTTGGTCTCAGCGGCTGCTCCCAGTCCCCAGTCTGGCTGCTGCGTTCTGGATTAGTTGTAGTCTCTGGGTCACCTTCAAAGGTAGCCCCACATAGAGCGCATTGCAGTAGTCCACGTGAGAGATAACTAGAGCATGCACCACTCTGGTGAGACAGTCTGGGAGCAGGGAGGGTCTCAGCCTGCGTACCAGATGGAGCTGGTAGACAGCCACCCTGGACACAGAACTGACCTGCACCTCCATGGACAACTGTGAGTCCAAAATGATGCCCAGGCTGTGCACCTGGTCCTTCAGGGGCACAGTTACCTCATTCAAGACCAGGGAGTCCCCCACACCCACCCAAGAGTCTCTCTCTCTCCCCCCTTCCACCTCAGTCGCTGGCCATGGTGACTGCTCCAACACAATTGGCATTTTTATGGAGAACCCTTGAAACCAAATCCCTGCTTAGTGGGGTCATACTGCAACGTGCCGCATCAGAACTGCTTGCACCCTGTAGGAAATTAGAGGTCGTAGTGAGTCCAGAAATACCCACCCACAGAGGAAGGTGCCTGTTGTGTCTCTGCACGATACAGGGGCTCTGCCTTCTGCATCCTTCCCAGCAGCTCCTTCCCCATCCCAGCAGAAGAGGTGACCTCACTTCCGTCACTTCCAGTGCAGGCATGCAACTGAACCACTCGTCCAGTAAAGAGTGTGCCCACCGCATCTCTGCACGGGCCCCTGTTCTGGGTTTTCCAATGACAGGTTCTGGGACATTATTCATTTCTTGCAGATTTACTGGGATGGCTCCATGGGTGGGTTTGGGTATCATCTTGCCTGGGCCATGTCTGCGTCCTAAGCGACGTCTCCTTGGCAGCTGTAAGGGGAACCAGTCTAACTTTGCGTTTCCCGTTCTAGCAAGACCAGGCAGGACAGAAAACCGCAGTGAAACGTCACTTGGAGAAGGTGAAGCGAGAGCGCACCTATGTCATGCAGTCCAAGAGGGAGAGGTAAGGAAGGAGGGGGAGAAATCAATATCTGCCCCGGACCCCTAATCTGTGTCTAGTTCTGTGCACCCCAGTTTAAGAAAGTGGAAAGTGCGCAGAGGAGGGCCAGCAAGATGATAAAATTGCCTAGGAGCCAAGCCCGAATGAGGGAGTTGGGGATGTTTAGCCTGGATAGTGGTTGTTTAACCTGGGACGCGGGTGGCGCTGTGGTCTAAACCACAGAGCCTAGGTTTTGCCAATCAGAAGGTCAGAAGTTCGAATCCCCGCGACGGGATGATCTCCCATTGTTTGGTCCCAGCTCCTGCCCACCTAGCAGTTCGAAAGCACGTCAAAGTGCAAGTAGATAAATAGGTACCACTCCGGCGGGATGGTAAACGGCGTTTCCGTGCGCTGCTCTGGTTCGCCAGAAGCGGCTTAGTCATGTTGGCCACATGACCCGGAAGCTGTACGCCAGCTCCCTCGGCCAATAAAGCGAGATGAGCGCCTCAACTCCAGAGTTGTCCGCGACTGGACTTAATGGTCAGGGGTCCCTTTACCTTTACCCTGGATAAACGGAGACCGAGAGGAGATACGAGAGCCATTTTCAACTATCTCAAGGGCTGCCCCACGGAAAAGAGGCTAGGACCCAAACCAATGGCTCACAAGAAAGGATATTACCATAAACACCAGGAAGAACTTTCTGGCAGTAAGAGCCGTTCAGCACTGGAAAGGGTGATCTCAAAGGCGGTGGGAACCCCTGGCTTTTGAACAGAGGTTGGATGGCCACCTCTCCAAGATTCTTCAGTTGCGATTCCTGCATTGCAGGGGTTGGACTAGATGTCCCTTGGGGTTCCTCACAACCTCACAGATCTGTGATTCTATGAAAGGTGCCCAGGCTAAAAACGCAGGAGGAGCCCAGCTGCTGGGTCAGAACAAGAGTTCTTCCAGCCCGGCATCATTCTGGCAATCTACCAGCCTTTTCCAAACCTGGCGCCCTCCGGAGGATTTGTACTACAGTTTCCGTCAGCCCCACCCAGTGTGGGTGCGTAGCCCGCCGTGTCGGCTGGGGCTGCTGGGAATTCTAGTCCAGACCGCCTGGAGGGCACCAGGTTGGGGAAAGTTGCAAAGAAGCAATAAAAACCAAGGGGATGAGAGACGCTTGAGATGCCACCTTTTGTTCCCCTTACACAAGAACTCCACCCTGAAGCATGCAAAGTGATGATGTTTTTTGAGCATGTGCAAAGTGCATGCCCCTCCCCCAACCAGTAAACACTTCTGGGGCGAAGGTGGGAGCTCCCCAAGGCAGGGGGGGGGACCCAACTGAAAACCCAGCTAAATCCCATTTGCCAGCGTAGGGCCTGGGAGACCAGGGTTCGAATCCCCACTGGGACGTTGGGGCAGAGGCGTAGCAAGCCCAGGTGGTACCCAGGGTGGATTTTTTTTGTCACCCCCCACCACCACCACCACTTTAATTTTAAAAAAAAATTTTAAAAATAAAAAGTGTCACCCCCCTCTGATGGTGCCACTTTGCGACGTGTGGGGGTTTTGTGTGTGTGTGTCTATTATCTCTTTTTTTTTCAATAAAGTTAAAATTAAAAAAAAATAATAAAAATAATAAAAATGTAAAAAATAAAAAATAAAATAAATAAAAAGTGTCACCCCCCTCTGATGGTGCCACTTTGCGAGGTGTGGGGGTTTTGTGTGTGTGTGTGTCTATTATCTCTTTTTTTTCAATAAAGTTAAAATAAAAAATAATTTTAAAAAAATGATAAAAATTAGAAAAAATTAAAAAGTGTCACCCCCCTCTGATGGTGCCACTTTGTGAGGTGTGGGGGTTGTGTGTGTGTCTATTATCTCTTTTTTTCAATGAAGTTAAAATTTAAAAAACAATTTAAAAATATTTTTTTTAAAAAAAAAAGTGTCACCCCCCTCTGGGGTGGAACCCGGGGCGGCCCGCCCCCCCTCCCGTTGCTACGCCCCTGCGTTGGGGATCAGCCGCCCCTGCCACTCAGCCTTGGGTTGTTGTGGGGATTAAATGAGGAGGGGGAGAACTCTGCATGGCAAACCTCAAACTCCTTGGAGAAAAAGGAGGGGGGGGTGTTATAAAGGCCACACAAGATCTCTCTCCATCCCGCAGGAACACGCTGCGATTCAAGGAGCTCCTGAATCCACTGGTGGCCGAAGGAGAGGAGATTCCTGAGCAAGAACAGCCTGGAGACACGTGAACAGAGCAGGACAAGAACCTGCCCCTCAGATCCACCCCCCCCTTCTGCCTTCCTTCCTGGGGGGCCCACCTTTCTCATGTGTTTCTAAGCCTATTGCTATTTCAACTTTTCGAAAGCCTTCAATGGTTGTTCTGATTTCCCCTTTGCAATAATTTTATTCCTTCACCTTTGTTATAAGAATTCTAAGGTCTCAAATATAAATTAAATGTTCATAATTATAATAATAATAATAATTTATTATTTATGCCCCGCCCATCTGGCTGGGTTTCCCCAGCCACTCTGGGCAGCTTCCAACAGAACATTAAAATACAATAATCTAGTACACATTAAAAGCCTCCCTAAACAGGGCTGCCTTCAGATGTCTTATAAAGGTCTGGCAGTTGTTTTTCTCTTTGACATCTGGTGGGAGAGAGTTCCACAGGGCGGGTGCCACCACCGAGAAGGCCCTCTGCCCGGTTCCCTGTAACCTCACTTCTCGCAGGGAGGGAACCACCAGAAGGCCCTCGGAGCTGGATCTCAGTGTTCAGGTAGATCGATGGGGGTGGAGACGCTCCTTCAGGTATACTGGGATGAGGCCGTTTAGGGCTTTAAAGGTCAGCACCAACACTTTGAATTGTGCTCAGAAACGTCCTGGGAGCCAATGTAGGTCTTTCAGGACCAGTGTTATGTGGTCTCGGCAGCCACTCCCAGTCACCAGTCTAGCTGCTGCATTCTGGATTAGTTGTAGTTTCCGGGTCAACTTCAAAGGCAGCCCCATGTAGGGTTCATAAGTGTGCAAGGCAAACACATAGATAAGTATATGTGAAACATGTTTCTGAAATAGTACGGGAGAGCAATTCTGAAGCCATTTTGACTCTCCCAATGACCTCAAGATATTCCTCTGCAGGAAGGGAGGCAAATGGGGAAAGCCTCCCCATTGTCTTTTTGCTTGCAAATCCTGTCTTAAAGGTGTATTTGTGTATGAATAGGGTGAGCCTGTGACCTGGACTCATGAACTAAAGTATTAACCATCACAAAAGAATGACCAAAACAAAATAAAAAATAAAATATTCCTTCCAGTAGCACCTTAGAGACCAACTAAGTTTGATATGAGCTTTCGTGTATCTGAAGAAGTGTGCATGCACACGAAAGCTCATACCAAGAACAAACTTAGTTGGTCTCTAAGGTGCTACTGGAAGGGATTTTTTTATTTTTTATTTTGTTTTGACTATGGCAGACCAACAAGGATACCAACCTGTAAAAGAATAATAATAATAATAATAATAATAATAATAATAATAATAATAATAATTTATTATTTGTACCCCGCCCATCTGGCCGGGTCCCCCCAGCCACTCTGGGCGGCTTCCAACAAACACTAAAATACATTAAAATATCACACATTAAAAACTTCCCTAAACAGGGCTGCCTTCAGGTGTTTTCTAAATGTCAGGTAGTTATTTATCTCTTTGACATGGGATGGGAGGGTGTTCCACAGGGCGGGCGCCACTACCGAGAAGGCCCTCTGTCTGGTTCCCTGTAGCTTTGCTTCTCGCAGTAAGGGAACCACCAGAAGGCCCTCGGCGCTAGATCTCAGTGTCCGGGCTGAACGTTGGGGGTGGAGAATGACCAGGTAATGCAATCAGTGACCATTATCAGGTATCCTGGCAGGCAGGATTCCTGCTGTAGACCTGCCTCCTTCTGTGATGTATGTTTGATGCTTTTTGGGGGTGGTCTTGGGCGACAGGGTGGGCAATTTCAAAAGTCTATATAAGGGCTTGCGCACCGTTGTTTGGGGTTCTCCTCCCTCCTGCGTGGGGTGAGCGGGGAACCCTGTTGCAACAGTTCCTTGAATAAAGATCAGGCTTACTAGCCGCTTTGCTTCTCAATATTCTCTTGTTGGCCTCTGTTATTTTCTCCTACCGATAGGGGACCCACTTAAGGACTCTATATGGGCTCCAGAATACCCCATAAGGGAAAGGGAGCAGTTTTTCTTATAGCATGTAGTGTGTACAAACTCCCTCGGACTGAAAGCGGAGATGAGTGCCGCACCCCATAGAAATTGAGCAGGTAAGGACCGGCCTTTAGAGCGTTGTTCCTCAGAAGCCTATGGGATTTAAATTCCCACTTTGAACACTTTAAAAGGCTCACTTTGTGTGCTCCCACTGACCTCAATTGGACATCAAAGTTCCGGTTGTTGTCATGCACATTTGAATTTGGTGGCGCTTACACTTTGAACCATGCGTCTTTGCTTAACAGTAAGTGCCACTGGGGGACACAGGTGGCGCTGTGGGTTAAACCACAGAGCCTAGGGCTTGCAGATCAGAAGGTCGGCGGTTCGAATCCCCGTGACGGGGTGAGCTCCCGTTGATCAGTCCCTGCTCCTGCCAACCTAGCAGTTCGAAAACACATCAAAGTGCAAGTAGATAAATAGGTACCGCTCCGGCGGGAAGGTAAACGGCTTTTCCGTGCGCTGCTCTGGTTCGCCAGAAGCGGCTATGTCATGCTGGCCACATGACCCGGAAGCTGTACGCCGGCTCCCTCGACCAATAATGCCAGAGTCGTCCACGAGTCGACTGGACCTAATGGTCAGGGGTCCCTTTACCTTTAAGTGCCACTGGGCAGCTCCGCCAGCCCCACCCTTTCCCCATATTGCAGTTATGCATATATAGGGGGGGCACACTGATGTGGAATAGGATGTCCCTATTTTTATCTGAGGAATGTTGAAAGGTATGTGCTTGGCACCTGCTCCTCATGAGGGACTGGCGCGTAGCCTCTGCTTCACTTCGCAAGAGCATCCGAAGAGCTGTCTGGTTGCAGGATCAGGCCCTCACAAGTAGGGCATGAGCAGGATAACCCCCACTTTCCTCATGTCTCAAACCCATAGCTCATGGAACTGTCGAGTTGGAGGGGCCCCCGAAGTTCCTCCAGCCTAGGCACGTCCAACAGGTAGATCGTGATCTACGGATAGATCACTGGACATCTGTGGTAGATCACTGGTAGATCACTGGCTCCCCCCAAAGAAGCCCAATAAGTTTGGCTCCCCTAAAAAAAGCTCGACACTTTTGCCCTGCACCCCCCCAAAAAACGGGCCTTTCTCCTTCCTCAAAAAAGCTCAACAACTTTGATCTGAATCCCCCAAAAAGGGGGTAGATCAGTGCCAGTTTTTAACTCTGTGAGTAGATCGCAGTCTCTTGGAAGTTGGCCCCCCCTGCTCTAGCCCAGCCCCCTGCAACTAAACCATACATGACCGGTGTTTGCCCTTGCGGGGGGACATAATTATTCCTTTGCTGAGAAAAAAACAATCTCACAAGCTGAGAGCCCTTCCTCTTTTGACTTTCCTCCTATAAGATTCAGTTTCCATTTCCCCAGAAAGAATTTGCATTTCCCAAGCAGCCTCTGCAGTCCTTGCACAGAAGCATCCCCCAAAGTTCCTCTAGCCCAGGAGTAGGCAACCTAAGGCCCGTGGGCTGGATGTGGCCCATGGGCCTTCTCAATCCGGCCCGCGGACCGGCGTGTTTTTACATGAGTAGAATGTGTCCTTTTCTTTAAAATGCATCTCTGAGCTATTTGTGGGGCATAGGAATTCATTCATATTTTCCCCAAAAAATATAGTCCAGCCCCCCACATGGTCTGAGGGACATGGGACCGGCCCACGGCTGGAAAAGGTTGCTGACCCCTGCTCCAGCCCACCCCCTGCAACTAAACCATACCTGACCGGTGTTGGCCCTTGCGGGGGGAACAAAATTGGCCCTTGCGGGGGGAACAAAACACTGGGGAACAAAATTTTGGTTGCCTTGACACCTGCAGTTGTTCTAACCTAATTTTGACGTGCTGGTTTCATATCTGAAGTCAGTTTTGTTCTGTACGCTCTAGTTTTTTTGCAATTCATGTTTCCCCCAAAAAATATAGTCTGGCCCCCCACAAGGTCTGAGCCCAGCCCCTGCAACTAAACCATACATGACCAGGGTTGGCCCTTGCGGGGGGACACCCCGTGTTTCCCTTATTTTAAGACACCGTCTTATATTTTATTTTCCTCAAGAAAACACACTATGGCTTATTTTGAGGGGATGTCTTATTTTTTTATTACGTAAGCACGCCTTGGCAAGGCCACGCTCGAGTTCTGGGGCTGCGAAGGACGGGACGGGCGCGGAGCTCTTTGCTTTCTGGCAGCAGGGGGAGAATCCAAGCTGAGCTTTGAGGAAACGGGCACCAGAGAGACCCGCTTTCGCTGGGCACTCTCTCCTGCTGCTCCTCCGCCGCCTTCCCTCCTCGAAACTCGACAGAAGCCTTGTTTTCCAAGGGGCCTCTTGGGCGACGCACAGGGCAGCTCGGGGGATTTTGTTGTGGCGGCGAGCAGGGAAAGCCCGTGCCGCCTTCCCTCTCCGCCACGGCGGCCGCCCTGTGCGCTCTGCGCCGAGCGGAGTTGGGCGAGCGCGCAGGCGAAGAGACCTTCGGAGTGCCTTTGCCGCGCCCGCTGCCCCTTTCCTGTGCGCCCTGCTCTGCAGAGTTCCTGAGCGCTGCTTCTGGGGCTGACTGGTTTTGGTGGCGGGACTGGACGCCCAGCCAGCCTTTTCCTTGGCGCCCTCCAGAACTGCGCCTATCACTATGGCTTATTTTCGGGGTACTGCTTATAATTTCACAAATGCGAAAAAATCCTGCTATGGCTTATTTTATGACTACGTCTTAAAATAGGGGAAACAGGGTAACACTGGGGAACAATATTTTTGTTGCATTGACACCTGCAGTGTTCTAACCTAATTTTGACGAGCCGATTTCATATCTGAAGTCGGTTTTGTTCTGTAAGCTCTAGGTTTTTTGCAATTCATGTTTTTCACTTTTCACCATAATCTTCGTTTTTCGCAATGCAAGAATTCAATAGTTTATTAAACACATAGCCAAAGTAGTACCATATGACTATAACTGCAAGTGACTTCTATAGCATTGAAAATGACATGTATATCTATGTACAGTTGGAGGTATGCAAAAAATGTGCCGGTATTCCGGAAATGGAGCTTCACACTCATATTGCACCCAAGATTGTGGAAAGCCAACAACATTTTTTCAACCATGGTAAAAAGTGAAAAACATGAATTGCAAAAAAAACTAGAGTTTACAGAATAAAACCGACTTCAGATTTGAAATCAGCATTGAAAGAACAGATAAGAACAGTTGAAAAATCTCATGCAACAGAAAATGAAAAAAAAAAATTGTTCCCCAGTGTAATTATTCCTTGGCTGAAAGAAAAACAACTTCGTGAGCTGAGAGCCCTTTCTCTTTTGACTTTCCTCTTATACAGTATGTTACAGTTTCCATTTCCTGGGACGAATTTGCATTTCCTAAGCGTCCTCCGCAGTCTTTGCACAGAAGCTGCTAAATCCCAGCTAGAGTCCCCCAGGTGGCGTGACAGTGTCAACCCGTTGGCTATTGACAAATCAGGAAACTCGTAAATCGTGTGGTTGCCTGCAAATTGCGTTACTTGAATGGCCGTGTGATTGCGCACCCTGACATCCGGTTCAGCGAGGTGGCTCTGTTTTGCAACGATGGTGTTCATCTTTCCGATCTAGGAAATGACGTGTGGTTGGCAGACATCATGAAGGGCATTAGGGATTGGTTGCAGCTGTGAGGGTATTGGCGGCGAGCCTCTTTGGGCTCGGGTGGCGGTTAGGCATTGGAATATTCAATAGGTGATGTAATGCAGCGTTTCCCAACCGGTGTGCCGCGGCACACTAGTATGCCGCGAGACACCGGCTGATGTGCCGCGGAAAAAGGGACCTGCAGCCCAGGGCTGCACAGGACCGTGGCGGCGGCGCTGCTGGAGCCCGGCGGCAAAGCAGAAGCCAGGGCGGCGCTGCTCCCTTGGCTGCTGCAGCAGCAGCAACAGCAGCCTCGCGCGCGCCGCGCTACAGCTGATCCCAGAGGTAACTCTGGGTCAGGAGACCCGGCGCAGCCGGGTGGGGGAGGAGCGGTGTGCCGTGAGATTTTTTCATTGATTCAAGTGTGCCGTTGCCTAGATTAGGTTGGGAAACACTGATGTAATGTGTGTGCTGTGTCGGAGGTCAGAGTGTGGCCATCACCTACCTGTTCGACAGTGGAATTTGCTGCCAAGGAGTGTGGTGGAGTCTCCTTCTTGGAGGTCTTTAAGCAGAGCTTGACAGCCACCTGTCAGGAATGCTTGGATGGTGTTTCCTGCTTGACAGGGGGTTGGACTGGATGGCCCTTGTGGTCTCTTCCAACTCTAGGATTCTATGATTCTATGATTCTATACCTCCTAGGGTATCCCTTTAAAGGGATCCGGCGGTCGTGGATCCTGTCCGATGCCCTGCTAGTGGCTAGGGCCATAGGCATGGACCCCCGGTGACGTCAGGGGAAGCTTCCAGTTGTATTTGCATCAACAAGCTCCTCCCACTGGGTGTTAACCCTAAAGTGACTCCCCCCCCCGTGGGGTGGAGTCTTGTGTTGCGCTCTTGTCCAATGCCTAAGCCAATACTGCTCACTTGCTGTAACCAATAAAGTTGTGGCCTTATCTTACCCATTAACCTAAAATCATGTGTCCGTGTGTCTTATTTACTCCCCGCGGGTGGTGGGTCATCAACTCGCAAATCCCAGCTGCTAAATCCCAGCTAGAGTCCCCCAGGCGACTCTAGGGGGAAAGAGCATCCTTCCTTGGAGGAAGCCTTAGAAATGGTCCTGGGGAAAGGCAGAATGAAGCAAGCAAGCGTCCACTTCTCCGAATCCTGCTTCTGTTAGGTTGGGAGTGAGCGTGTCCGTTCTCCGAGCCGCCACGTCCCAATTCCAGGTTATTTCAGGCTGCAGAGAGAGCCAAGAAGGGCCTCAGGGTTCCTCTGCCTGACGTAACTGGAAGCCTTTTTCGGAGCGTTCAAAGAACTATTATAATATGATGAATTTGCAAGCAGGATTTGAACAACAGAAAGAATAAGAGATTATTGTGTTATAATTAGGATATGAGAGTGAAGACAGGGGGCAGCAATGGGGGGGGAGGAAAATCACAGAAAATGGAAGGGGAAGTCGATAATATTATTATTATTATTATTATTATTATTATTATTATTGGAAAAATTGTTATGTATTGGAACTTTATTTGGAATCTGTGGGAATTTTATAAAACATATTTCAAAATAAATAAATAAAAGCACCTTTGACTTTCGACTTGCGGTGGTGGACTCTCCTTTGAGGTTTTTAAGCAGAGGTTTCTGGCCCTCTCTCACAGATGCTTTAGCTGAGATTCCTGCAATGCAGGGGGTTGGACTAGATGACCCCTGGGGGTCCCTTCTGACTCTTAAGATTCTATAATTCTAAGCATCTGAGTCGGCTTGCTGAAACAAAGCATGCTTTTAGCAGGGGCCGGAAAAAGTGCAGCGAAGGTGCCGACTGCTTGATGTCAAACAGCAGGGAGTTCCGCAGTGCCCTGAAACAGGGCCAATTACACCAGCTGAAGCGGTCAAATGGGCTCTGATGGGTTCGGGCGATTGCATAGGAACACAAGCATCAATGGATGTTCCAGAAGAAGACTGCTAGCTGGGTGGCAGTTTCCTGGGAAAGCCCCCTTTCGTAAAGGTTAGGTTCTCAGCTGCCCTCCCTCCTGCAGTTTTCTGGTCTGCAAACCCAGGCGGGATGAGAGGAACCACGAAGAACAGGGTGGTCCTCCACTTGGAATTTAAAATTTGGCCAGCAGGTCATGAGCCTCAGGTCTAGGAGCCAAGCGTGGCCCGTCTAGATCCTTTGTCTCCCTTCCCACCCTCCCAATCTTACGGTCCTGTGATCTTTGCCCTTCCATTAGGGTCTTCATGGTTCTGGGTAGCGCAAGCGGAGAGACGGCAGCTGCTTACAGCCTTCCACTGGGGCATCTGGGGGGCCACGGCAAGAAGGGGGTGCTGGATGAGATGGTCTCATCTGTGGGACGTGATGCATGAGAGGCAGTCAAGTACAACATTCCTAGAGAAGACATGCAAGGGAATGTTTGGTCCAGCCAGTCAAAACTTCCTGTTCCTCCTGACTGGAGCATCCTTCCTTTTGCATGTGATAGAAGGTGGGCGTGACCTTACCTGTCCAGGTAACAAAAGGACGAGTCACGCAGCACCCTTCCGTCTTTTTCACTTCCTTCTTCGTTTGACCAGCTTCTAGCTAGGACTGCTCTGCTAGCTCTCAGCTCGCAGAAGCACTGGGATTATTCCCCCTTAAGACATCCCTCAAAATAAGCCATAGTGCGTTTTCTTGAGGGGGGGGAAATATAAGACGGTGTCTTAAAATAGGGGAAACACGGTAACCAGAGGTGGGTGTGGCCTCACCTGTGTGCAGGTAAAACAAAAGCACTGGGGCCAGACGCCATCTCTCCCTTTTTTTAAATTCCGTTCTTCAAGCAAGTAACAACTGCTTAGCCTAAAGATGCTCTCTTGGCTTCCCGTATGGAATAGTCTCCTAAATGTATGTAACTTTACTAAGCCTGCCTTCTGGCTTTTACACTTTTATAGAAGACTGTGTCATGTCTTATCTTTTGAAGAGGGATAAAGGGGAAATACCAGGACAGTATGTTATAGAGGTTCTAGCAAACCTGAGCAAGTTTTCGGCTGTGTGTGAGTTCAAAAGGGGAATGTAAAACTCTGCTAAGTTCCGGGACTTGTTAACACAAGTTGGAATAGGATATCTTAAACAATATATCCTCTCCTGCATCCCTAAACATTCCCACACTCCTGCCACCCTGAACATTCCCAAAATCATCCGGCACCGCAGGGCTCTGCCGAAGGTTTCTTGGTTCTCTTGAATAAGCCTTGCTGAAATCTGCGGGTGCCGAGGAAGATGACGGCAGGCTTGAGACTGGCGCAGGGGAAATTCCTGAAGCATGGCTCTCTTCCCATGTTCTCCCTTGTGCTTGTTGTGCAGCTGAGACATGGCAGAGTCTCAGCGCAAGCACCACCTGTGGCATTTCGACCCTGAAGTGTGTCTTATGAATGCCCACCTCACTTCTGCAATTAGTTGGAAGGGACCCAAAGGCTAATCTATTTCAACTCCCGGCAATTCCTACTTGGCTTAAACTGTTTACAATATTGTGCAATGCCATCTTTTGATATATTAATAGCTTGAATGGTTGCAACCCGCCCTGGGACCCGAGGTGACGGGCAGGCAGTACGTGGTTACCAGGATCTTAATACTGTTACGTGCCACCCCAATCTCCGAGCAGAGCGATATCCCAGGGCTTGGTTTCCTTGGAACGGACAACAGTGGAGACCGTGGTGTCTTTAGGATATATGGTTTAATTGCACAACATATATACAACCTCAGCCCAGGATGGAGGGGCTTGCAGACTTAACACCCCAAAGGTCTTGCTTCTTCCATACTGACAGCCTTGGAAACAAGCGCAAAACAAACTGATCATTGCAGCTGCTTTTGGACTACAACTCCCATCATCCTTGACCACTGGTCCTGCTAGCTAGGGATTGTGGGAGTTGTAGTCAGGGGGAAGCTTTGGAAACCGTAGTCTATTCAGTAGAAGGAATGACAGTACTTAGCGTGGCAACTACTGCCATTATTCCACAAGGAAACCTGCTCCTTGCTTCAGCAATGGAATCCTTCGTTAGATTTTAACCCTTGCCAGATCCAGGACTTTCCACCTGCAACTAAAAATAGCAATAATAATAATAGTAATAAAAGCAGTGCAACTTCTACAAACAACTACACTTTTCTGCAGATAAACACAACTGAAGCTTCCCCCCCCCCTTTTTAGTGCGGAGAGGGGAATGCAACGAAACTTTATGGAAACCAGCTTTCCCCCAGCAAAAACTCCTGATCCAGGGGCTCAGAGGCTGCAGGAAGAGCCTCTTTCAAAACTGGAAGGAAAGAGCCACAACAACCCCCTGCCCCTTTGCAAGTGTGTGAGTCTGGAGGTCCTTCACTGCTGGGCCCTGCCGTTCTCTCGCCTTCTCCCACGATCCATCCCGTTGACTTCGAACCTGAAGCCCCATTTCTTCAAGGAAGCTGTAGACAGCTCTCGCTTGGTCCATTTCTCCGTCTCCCCTGAACATCCTCGCCAGCTTCGTCAGGCGAATTTCCAGCTGCTGCCTCTCATTAGCATGGTCTCCGGGGATCCTGGCGGCCGCTGGTACATCTCTAGGGCCTGACTCTTCATCCCCTTCTTGTGGAGGAGGAAATCCCCCAGTGTATGTAGATGGACTGCTGGCATCTCTGCTGGCTCCCGGAAGCTCCTCCATCAGGTTCAGGTAGATCTCTTCCTCGTAAGCCGGCGACCTGATGCCATAAACCGTTGCCAGCTTCAGCCGGGAGAAGATGGAGAAAGGATCCATCTCCAGAGCGCGCTTGAAGCTCTCGATGGCAGCCTCGACGGCTTCCTCTCTGACATTGCCTGGAGCTGTCTCCAACTGCTGCAGGTAGCACATGCCAAGGTCATAGTGTGGAAGATGGTAGCCGGGATCAAGGGCGATGGCCTTCTTCAGAATGGAAATGGTACGGGGAAGGGATTGTGGCTTGTACAGCCTGGAGATGATTCGGAGGACTTCGGGGTTCACGCTCTCCTGGACAACATCGTCCGCCAGGCAGAGTGCTCTTTCCGTGTCCACCACCTTAAGTGCCTGAGCCAAATGAGCTTGGCTTCGTAGTTCTGCGGCTGGCGGGCGACGACTTTTTCCAGCAACTTCTGGGCTTCTTCTCGTTGTTCATCATTCCAGGAATGAGTCCAGGAGGCATAAACGGAGACGGCCAGTCCGGCTTGGTACTCCTCATTGGACTTGTCCACCTCCAGCGCCCTCTGGAAACATCCTGCGGCCTCATCCCCGTTCCGGAAGCCCCCGGCCAGGAGGGACCAGCCTTTCTGAGCGTGGATTTCGGGGATCATCGCAGAGTAAGCCTCCGGGCTGGCCAAGGACCGCAGATGTCATGGATGCGTCCCAGGTAGACGTCCACCATGTCGTAATTGATCAAGCGGTAGTAGACCCAGGCGTAGTTGCCGTAGGTCACCAGGGCCTGGCGGGAGAAGTTGGCCGGGTGGTCCCGCTTCAGAGCCCCCTCTGCTTCTCGGAGGCTGTCCAGGGCCTCCTCGTAGTTCCCCTGGAAGTCCTGCAGGTAGGCCCTCATGGCAAGGTAGGCGCCTCGGTTGCGGTGCGGGGTGTGCTGGGCTTGTGGGGCCAGAGTCTGCAGGATGTGCAATGCATCCAACTTGTCCTTGATCTCGAAATCCCAGGTGAAATGGCACTGCAAGCTCTCCAGCTTCGACCTCAGTGGTCGGCTGCAGAGGGAAGAGGCAGGGAGGGAAAGAGAGAGAGAGATCAAGAAAGGTGAGGGATACTCTTGAGATGATACACAGGCCGATAGAACTCAGCTCCCAAACGCCTTGGGAGTCGGATATTTGGCACCCCAACGATCAAAAGCCAGAAGTGAGTGTTCCGGTTTTCAAACGTTCTTCCTGCAGCCAATCGGAAGCCGCGCTTTGGAAGTCGGATGCTGTCAGAGGGGAACTCCCCCCCCCTGCCAGCCCAGCTCTGAGCCAGTACAGGACACAGCCAGAGCTTCTGTCCTCAGACCCCTCGTCCTCCTCCCCCTCCCCCTCGTCGTGGGGGGGGGGAGCAGTGGAGAGGACTAGGGAGTGCTGAGGCTTCAGCCAACATCACAGGCACAGGGTCAGGTTCCCAGGGGACACAGAAGAAGGAGGGACCGGATGTTTCGTTTCCCGCGCTGCTGCGACTGGAAAAACAATCGCAGCTCACACGGAAGTTCTGCGGAGGACTGAGCAGACATGATTGATGATCTCTGTACATGATTGTAAATAAGTTAGATAAAAACCTGCAAGTAGAATGAGCTCTTGTCTTTCTTGGAACGTCCAGCCGAGGGGGAAGGGAACCCCCCTACCTGTGACAGATGCTTTGGATGTCAAACAGACTTCTGGAACGGATTCTGTTCCAAGGTACGACTGTCTAATGAATTGTGTGGAAATGTTTAAAAGTACTTTAAGAAGAAAAAACAACCAGAGTCCTTTTTATTGGGGATAATTCAGAGGGAAATTCCTCGGTATCAAAAAAGGCTATTTATGTATGCTACAACTGCGGCCCGTGTTTTGCTAGACCAAATATGGAAAACAAGCAAAGTCCCAACCAAATGGCAACTTAATATAAAGTTGGCAGGTTTTTTTTCAATGAATCCGGGGACACTTTTCAATTTGCTACTAAATAGATGGACGTCTGGTAACCTTAAACTCAAATTAATGGAAAACACACAGCTTGCAGATTTGACATACAGAATAAGAGAACAGGAAGAATATACGTTTAGAGAAGATTGGGAAATATTTACTGATTATATGGGTGAAAATTGTGTACACTTAAAAACGCTGGCAGCCTCAAGATAAATTCAACAGTGCAATATGTTTTGATAGTGTAACAATGGAATACTGAATGGCTTAGGTCAGGGGTGGCCAACTCCCAAGAGACTGTGATCTCCCCATAGAGTTAAAAATTGGCAGTGATCTACCCCCTTTTTTAGGGTTCAGGTCAAAGTTGTTGAGCTTTTTTTAGGGAGGGGGAAAGCCCTTTTTGGGGTGCAGGTGTTGAGCTTTTTGTAGGGGGGCCAAAGTTTTCCAGGGGAGCAAAAGTTGCTTCTTTGAGAGGATCCGGTGATCTACCACAGACGTCCAGTGATCTACCGGTAGATCATGATCTACCTGTTGGACATTCCTGGCTTAGGTCATTTAAAATATGCAGGGATGTACGGTAGGCAAAATGAACCACGGAAAGAGAAGAAGGGAAGGCATTGATTTGAGGTTGTTTGAATGAACATCTTGAAACGTAAATGAGAAAAATCTAATAAAAACTATAAATAAAATAAGAGAGACAGAAAGTGTGAAGGGGTGCTGCAGGCAGGAGTTCTTTGCTCAAAAGGGCTCAGAAGATGTGGGATTTAGACTTGGGCATCACCGGAATGTGACCTCTTGCCAAAAAAGGGAAGGGTCACACCTACTGCCACGCCCACCCAGACCTCCAGGCCCCGCCCACCCAGAGCAGGTGCTTCCTCCGACTCCCCAGGTTTGGCCACAGAGTGTCACAATAACAGCTCGTCGGTAGAGCACGAGACTCTCGCTCTCAGGGTTGTGGATTCGAGCCCCACTTTGGGTAAACGATCCGTGCATTGCAGGGGGTTGGACTAGATGACCCACGGGGTCCCTTCCAACTCTACAGTTCCACAACCATCCTATCTCCAGCCCTACCTGGAGATGCCATCAGGGGACCACAGAGTTGCAAGGGACCCTGAGAGGTTTATCGAGTCCAGCCCTGAGATCTTCTGCCTGCGAAGCAGGTGCTCTAACCACTGAGCCACAGCTGCTGCTCTTCTGATGTCGCGAGACTTCAGCTCCTGTTGCCCCTGGCCCTTGGCCATGCTGGCTGCGAAGCTGGGGTCCAGCGACATCCAATTTGCATTGCAGGGGGCTAGGCTATGCTTGCCCCCCCCCCGCGGTTTCCCCTCCCATCTCTCCCATTCTAGGATTCTAACTCCTGCTGCACAAATGCAGAGCGGCAGGTCTTTAAGCAGGAGGAGTCAGGTCTACGCAGGAATCGCTGCTTATGTCATTTTTCCTTTCGCGGAGAGGAGGCTGAATTTCGCAGGAAGCCAACTTTCGCTCGCCTGCGTCCAGCAGTCTGCAGGATGCGCCCTCCGCCTGCAAACTCTTGCCTCGCTCTCTCTATTTATATAGCAAGTCTTATCAACCCAGAGCCTCTGTTCTGCCGAGGAGACGCCCTCCAGCTGCTGCCTGTGGGGGTGGGGGCGCAGGAGGGATCCTTGCACTACGGCACCAGATAAGTTTAAGACGGCCCTGGCTGAAAGGAAAACAATTTCACAAGCTGAGAGCCCTTTTTTCTTTTGACTTTCCTCCTATAAGTTTCAGTTTCCATTTCCCCAGAAAGAATTTGCATTTCCCAAGCAGCCTCTGCAGTCCTTGCACAGAAGCTGCTACCGGTATATCCCAGATATGGCCAGGCCTAGCTGACTCTAGGGTGAAAGAGCATCCTTTCTTGGCGGAAGCCTTAGATATGGTCCTGGGGAAAGGCAGAATGTGTCCACTTCTCTGAATCCTGAATACAGGATGGGTGACACCTGGCTTGAGAGCAGTACATGTGAAAAGGATCTAGGAGTCTTGGTAGACCACAAACTTGACATGAGTCAACAGTGTGATGCAGCAGCTCAAAAAGCCAATGCAATTCTGGGCTGCATCAATAGAGTATAGCATCTAGATCAAGGGAAGTAATAGTACCACTGTATTCCGCTCTGGTCAGACCTCACCTGGAATACTGTGTCCAGTTCTGGGCACCACAGTTCAAGAAAGATACTGACAAGCTGGAACGTGTCCAGAGGAGGGCAACCAAAATGGTCAAAGGCCTGGAAACGATGCCTTATGAGGAACGGCTTAGGGAGCTGGGTATGTTTAGCCTGGAGAAGAGAAGGTTAAGGGGGGATATGATAGCCATGTTCAAATATATAAAAGGATGTCATATAGAGGAGGGAGAAAGGTTGTTTTCTGCGGCTCCAGAGAAGCGGACACGGAGCAATGGATTCAAACTACAAGAAAGAAGATTCCACCTAAACATTAGGAAGAACTTCCTGACAGTAAGAGCTGTTCGACAGTGGGATTTGCTGCCAAGGAGTGTGGTGGAGTCTCCTTCTTTGGAGGTCTTTAAGCAGAGGCTTGACAGCCACCTGTCAGGAATGCTTTGATGGTGTTTCCTGCTTGCAGGGGGTTGGACTGGATGGCCCTTGGGGTCTCTTCCAACTCTAGGATTCTATGATTCCTGCTTCTGTTAGGTTGGGAGGGAGCGTGTCTGTTCCCCGAGCCACCACGTCCCAATTCCAGATTATTTTATCCTTTTCAGACTGCAGAGAGAGCCAAGGAGGGCCTCGGGATCCTCTGCCTGAGGTAACTGTCCCTTCCAACTCTACAGTTCCACCACCATCCTATCTCCAGCGCTACCTGGAGATGCCATCAGGGACCACAGAATTTTAGAGTTGCAAGGGACCCCGAGAGGTTCATCGAATCCAGCCCTGAGATCTTCTGCCTGCAAAGCAGGTGCTCTAACCACTGAGCCACAGCTGCTGCTCTCCTGGTGTCGCGGGACTCCAGCTGGCTGCCGAAGCTGGGGTCCAGCAACATCCAATTTGCATTGCAGGGGGCTAGGCTCTGTTGGGGGGGATTTCCCTCCATCTCTCCCATTCTGGGATTCTAACTCTTGCTGCGCAAAATGCAGAACGGCAGGTCTTTAAGCGGGAGGAGTCAGGTCTACGCAGGAATCGCTGCTTACCTCATTTCCTTTCGCGGAGAGGAGGCTGAATTTCGCAGGAAGCCAACTTTCACTCGCCTGCGGTCCAGCAGTCTGCAGGATGCGCCCTCCGTCTGCAAACTCTTGCCTCGCTCTCTCCGTTTATATAGCAACGCGGTGAGCTCACTCCGGCAGAATGGAAACCGAAACTCAAAAGAGAGATTCGTTTCTTCCTTCTGCAGAGGAACGCCGCTTGGCTGCTTCCAAACCCTCCAAGCGCAACATTTTAGCCGGCCACTCGGCGGAATGAATAAATCACGGTTTAAAGGTGGGGGGCAAAATTGTATCTCGGCTCTCCCCTGCAAACGATGCAAGGCGCCTCCCGGCTCATTTTGCTTTCCATCGTTGCCTGCTCGCGCCCCCGTCCGATCCCCGGTACTCTCCCCCCCCCCGTCTCCTTCCCATCCCGATCCCATGGCCAGAAGGTCGGGAGGGTCGTTAATCCGCACTTGCAAGGTCTCCTCAGCTCGGCAGTGGAGCCTCTGAGCCAAACAGTCGCCTCCAGCCTCCGCGAGGCTTTGCAGAATTAGCTCGTTTCTCTTTTTCTTCCAATTCCAGCCAGGCATGTCTACTTAGAAGTAAGCCCCAGGCTGGCCGCAGAGGAGAAAGTGACTGAGAAACCTGCAAAATTGGGGGGGGGGGAGGCTCCAAGGGCGAGGGGCATGGCTGCGTTCCTGGAACAGAGCACACAGACAACGATGCGCACCTTCGGGCTGAAAACTTGGCAGGCGCTGGTCAAAGCCAGCCAAAAGCCTCCTTGATTCTCCATTTGCAGAATAGCACCTTAAAAGCTGCCTGGCTGCAGGCTGGAGTTGTGTGGCATTGCAAATAAGTGTGTTAAGCTTTTTACTTTCCCAACAAAGCTTTTATTGCCGGGATCACCAGTGGCCTCCCCGAGCATAGAAGAAGCTAAGCAGAGCACCGATTGTCCTTCGAGCTAAACGGTTACAGCCTTAAAGTGGGCTAGCCAACTGGATGTAGCCTGAAATATAATGCCCATATATTTAAAAGTATAACACTGTTCAATTTCATGTTCATCTAATGACCATCTAAAAATATGACGAGCTCTATTAAATACCACAATTTTTGTTTTAAAGTAAATAAACAGGTACCACTGCGGCGGGAAGGTAAACAGCGTTTCCAGAAGCGGTTTAGTCATGCTGGCCACATGACCCGGAAAAACTGTCTGTGGAAGCGGACAAACGCCGGCTCCCCGCTCCCTCAGCCTGAAATGCGAGATGAGCACCGCAACCCCAGAGTCGTTCGTGACTGGACTTAAGGAGTCAGGGGTCCCTTTACCTTTCCTTTAAGGTGCTACTGGACAATTTTTTGGAGGAGGATTCTGCAGACCAACACGGCTACCTACCTGAATCCTTCTATGATGTATGTATGATGTTTCTGGGGGTGGTCCTGGGCTACAGCAGGGGTCAGCAAACTTACCGTACCTCGCCTGGTGTCTCCAGAGCCGATCGCACAGTGGGCCGGAGGGCAGGGGAGCGCATGCCCATACGCATGCGCACACGCTTTTTCCAGCTCACTTCGGGTCGAAGGAGCACCGGAAATAGCTTGCACATGCTTTCCAGGCCTCCTTCGACCCGGATGTGCACCGCAAATATAATAATATAATAATAATTTATTATTTGTACCCCGCCCATCTGGCCGGGTTCCCCCAGCCACTCTGGGCAGCTTCCAACAAACACTAAAATACATTAAAATATCACACATTAAAAACTTCCCTAAACAGGGCTGCCTTCAGGTGTTTTCTAAATGTCAGGTAGTTATTTATCTCTTTGACATGGGATGGGAGGGTGTTCCACAGGGCGGGCGCCACTACCGAGAAGGCCCTCTGTCTGGTTCCCTGTAGCTTTGCTTCTCGCAGTAAGGGAACCACCAGAAGGCCCTCGGCGCTAGATCTCAGTGTCCGGGCTGAACGTTGGGGTGGAGACGCTCCTTCAGGTATACAGGACCGAGGCCGTTTAGGGCTTTAAAGGTCAGCACCAACACTTTGAATTGTGCTCAGAAATGTACTGGGAGCCAATGTAGATCTCTCAGGACCGGTGTTATGTGGTCATGGCGGCCACTCTCAGTCACCAGTCTAGCTGCCGCATTCTGGATTCGTTGTAGTTTCCGGGTCACCTTCAAAGGTAGCCGCACATAGAGCGCATTGCAGTAGTCCAAGCGGGAGATAACTAGAGCATGCACCACTCTGGCGAGGACAGTCTGCGGACAGGTAGGGTCTCAGCCTGCGCACAGATGGAGTTGGTAGACAGCTGCCCTGGACACAGAATTAATCTGCGCTTACATGGACAGCTGTGAGTCTAAAATGACTCCCAGGCTGCGTACCTGGTCCTTCAGGGGCACAGTTATGCCATTCAGGACCAGGGAGTCCCCCACACCCGCCCCGCCCCCTGTCCCCCAAAAACAGTACTTCTGTCTTGTCAGGATTCAACCTCAATCTGTTAGCCGCCATCCATCCTCCAACCACCTCCAGGCATTCATACAGGACCTTCATTGCCTTTACTGTTCTAATTTGAAGGGAGGTAGAGCTGGGTATCATCCGCATACTGATGAACACCCAGCCCAAACGCTCTGATGATCTCTCCCAGCGGCTTCATATAGATATTGAAAAGCATGGGGGAGAGGACGGAACCCTGAGGCACCCCACAAGTGAGAGCCCAGGGGTCCGAACACTCATCCCCCACCACCACTTTCTGAACACGGCCCAGGAGGAAGGAGCGGAACCACTGTATAACAGTGCCCCCAGCTCCCAACCCCTCTAGACGGTCCAGAAGGATGTTATGGTCGATGGTGTCAAAGGCCGCTGAGAGGTCCAGCAGAACTAGGAAACAGCTCTCACCTTTGTCCCTAGCCCGCCGGAGATCATCGACCAGCGCAACCAAGGCAGTTTCGGTCCCATGATGAGGCCTGAATCCCGATTGGAAGGGATCCAAATGGTCCGCATCCTCCAGGCGTGCTTGGAGTTGTTCAGCAACCACCCGCTCAATCACCTTGCCCAAGAATGGTAGATTTGAGAATGGGCGATAGTTGGCCATAATGGCCGGGTCTAAAGATGTTTTTTTAAGAAGCGGTTTAATGACCGCCTCTTTCAGCGGGTCTGGGAAGACTCCCTCACAGAGGGAAGCATTCACCAGCCCGCGGAGCCCATCGCCCAGCCCTTCCCGGCTAGCTTTTATTAGCCAGGATGGGCAAGGATCAAGAAGACAGTGGTCGGTTTCACTCGTCCAAGCAGCCTGTCCACATCCTCAGAGGTAACAGATTGGAATTGATCCCATGAAACATGACTAGACAGAGCTCTAGCACTCTCCCGCCCCGGCTCTGCTCCCACGGTGGAGTCTACCTCCTTCCGAATCTGAGCGACTTTATCTGCAAAAAAACTTTGCAAAAGCATTGCAGGAGATCTTTGGGTCCCTACCCGACCCCGATGACGGAGGTGGTTCTGCTAGATTGCGAACCACTGGAATAGTCTCCTGCTGCTGTTTCTGCAGATGCAATAGAAACGGTGAAGAAGGTCCTCTTCGCCGTCGCCATTGCCACTTGGTAGGCTCGAAGTTGAGCTCTAGCCGTGTCCGGTCTGATTCAGAATGAGTTTTCCGCCACCGGCGCTCTAGCCGTCTCAGCGATTGTTTCATCGCCCTCAGCTCTGGGGAGAACCACGGAGCTGCCCGGGCTCCATGCAATCGGAGAGGGCGCTTCGGAGCCAGACAGTCAATAGCCCTGGTTAACTCCACATTCCAGCGGGCCACCAGGGAATTAGCTGAAAGGCCATCAACATGGGATAAAACATCCCCTACCACTCTCTGGAAGCCAATTGGATCCATTAAGTAGTGGGGGCGGACCATCCGAATTGGTCTCACCTCCCTGCAGAGGGGCAGGGTCGCGGAGAAGTCCAGTTGCACCAGGAAGTGATCTGACCATGGCACTTCTTTTGTTTCGCTTTTACTTAGTGTCAGATCACCAACATCCATAGAGGTAAACACCAGGTCTAAGCATGTCCGCGGCTATGAGTTGGGCCAAACTTATTCAGGGACAGCCCCATGGAGGCCATGCTTTCCACGAAGTCCCGAGCGGCTCCTTTCAAGGTCGTGTCGGCATGGATGTTAAAATCCCCTAAGACAACCAAGCTAGGTGTCTCCAGAAGCACATCCGCCACGACCTGAAGCAGCTCAGGCAGGGAATCCTTGGTGCAGCGGGGAGGTCGGTACACCAAAAGGAATCCTGTACTGCCCCTATTGCCCAACTTCCAGAGCATGCACTCAGAAAACTCGGTCTTTCAATAGGACGCCTGGTGCAAACTAATGACTTCCTAAAAATCACTGCAACCCCCCTCCCCGCCCAGATGGCCTGGGTTGCTGTGCGTAAGAGAAACCTGGTGGACAAGCAGCGGCAAGGACTGGCCCATCTGCCTCATCCAACCAGGTCTCTGTCACACATGCCAGGTCAAATCCTCCATCCACAATCAGATCGTGGATGGCAGTTGTTTTGTTGATCATTGACCTGGCATTACACAGCAACACTTTCAGGTCATGTGGTATCCCTTGTTGATCCAGTATCCGTCCGGTCAGGGCCAGACCCGGAGGCAGGGATATTCCTCAGACAACGAATAAGCCTGCCTCCTCGGTAATGACGTGGTCTGGTCTTAGCGTGACTCCTCCTCCTGCCCGTGATCACTGGGATCGGTTGTCCTAGTGTAGCCCCCCCTGTGGAATCTGCTCCAGCCATTTTGTTGGCTGGGACCCATTCCCAGGCAGCCCTGACCCCTCCCCTTAAAATCAAATTAAAACCCTATACAAATCAAACAAACAAACATAAAACAATAATAATAATAAAATAAACAAACCAAAAAACAGTAAAAGTTACATACATATAACAAAATTAAAGAATTCCCACATTTGACTAGACATTTATCCCACACACCCAAGGCCTCCTTGCGGCCTTATAGCTGTGGTGGTGAGTATGGGCCTGCCCCCGGGCCCAAGCTGGAAGATGGCTTCAGGGGGAGCAGTCCTTCCCAGCACTGACAGGCAGGGCAGCAGCAGTGGTGTTTTAAGGCCTCCTTGCGGCCTTGTAGCCTGTGGTGGTGAGTATCAAGCTATTTCCGATGCTCTTTTGACCTGGAGGTTGGCAGCTGCACAGCGCAGCGCCGGTAAGAGCGGACGGCAGCAGCAGACGGCGGGGGTCGCCGCGGGCCGGAGGACAGGATCACACTTCAAATGACCTTAACACATTAGAGAATTGGGCCAAAGCAAACAAGATGATTTTAACAGGGAGAAATGTACTACACTTGGGCAAAAAAATTGAAAGGCACAAATACAGGATGGGTGACACCTGGCTTGAGAGCAGTACATGTGAAAAGGATCTAGGAGTCTTGGTAGACCACAAACTTGACATGAGTCAACAGTGTGATGCAGCAGCTCAAAAAGCAATGCAATTCTGGGCTGCATCAATAGGAGTATAGCATCTAGATCAAGGAAGGAATAGTACCACTGTATTCCGCTCTGGTCAGACCTCATCTGGAATACTGTGTCCAGTTCTGGGCACCACAGTTCAAGAAGGATACTGACAAGCTGGAACGTGTCCAGAGGAGGGCAACCCAAATGGTCAAAGGCCTGGAAACGATGCCTTATGAGGAACGGCTTAGGGAGCTGGGTATGTTTAGCCTGGAGAAGAGAAGGTTAAGGGGTGATATGATAGCCATGTTCAAATATATAAAAGGATGTCATATAGAGGAGGGAGAAAGGTTGTTTTCTGCTGCTCCTGAGAAGAGGACACGGAGCAATGGATTCAAACTACAAGAAAGAAGATTCCACCTAAACATTAGGAAGAACTTCCTGACAGTAAGAGCTGTTCGACAGTGGAATTTGCTGCCAAGGAGTGTGGTGGAGTCTCCTTCTTTGGAGGTCTTTAAGCAGAGGCTTGACAGCCACCTGTCAAGAATGCTTTGATGGTGTTCCTGCTTGGCAGGGGGTTGGACTGGATGGCCCTTGGGGTCTCTTCCAACTCTACGATTCTATGATTCTTTGGCCTTATCCGGCCCTCAGGCCTTAGTTTGGGGACCCCTGAGCTACAGGGTGGGCAATTTCAAAAGTCTATATAAGGGCTTGCACTCCATTGTTCAGGGTTCCTCTCCTTCCTCCTGCGTGGGTGAGTGAGGACCCTGTTGCAACAGTCCTTGAATAAAGATCAGGCTTACTAGCAGCTTTGCTTCTCAGATATACTCTGGTCAGTCTGTTATTTCCTTCTGCTGATAGGGAACCCACTTAAGGACTCTATATGGCTCTTAGATACCCCATAAGGGAAAAGGAGCAGTTTTTCTTATAGCACCTATTAATTTTGTTTTTACCTATTAATTTTATTGTTTCACCTTTTCTTGAGGCTTTTTTTCCCTTGTCAACAATCAAGCGGCGTGTAAATTTTATGGAACAAATACCGGTACATAAATAAAAGTGTTCATCCTATAGTGGAGTGGGAAAACCCAGCCAGATGGGTGGGGTATAAGAAATAAAATGATTTATTAATAATAATAATAATAATAATAATAATAATAAATATTTATTTATACCCCGCCCTTCCCAGCCAAGACCGGGCTCAGAGTGGCTAACATCAAAAAAATCACAACAAAACATACAAAACAATCAGTTAAAATGCAGGTTAAAATACGATTTAAAGTTTAAAAGCAGCCTCATTTTTAAGTAGCCCACCAATCAAACCATAAAGGAATGAAACATCAGGGTTAAACTAAAACCAACCCGAAGGCCAGGCGGAACAGCTCTGTCTTGCAGGCCCTGCGGAAAGAAGCCAAATCCCGCAGGGCCCTGGTCTCTTGTGATAGACCGTTCCACCAAGTCGGGGCCAGTACTGAGAAGGCCCTGGCCCTAGTTGTGGCCAGCCTAGCATCCTTGTGGCTCGGGACCTCCAAAATGTTATTATTTGAGGACCTTAAGGTCCTACACGGGGCATACCAGGAGATATTATTATTATTATTATTATTAATGCAATGAAAAGGATCGATCCTACCCAACCAGCCCTCAACACAGGTGTCTATGGTGTTAATGACGCTGAGCAGTTGGCAACTCTAACACCCAATCTGGCTCTTTTTAAATAAAAAAACCTCTGGGTTTGATCTCAAGCACGTCCGTCGAATAAATCTGGTATCTTGCTCTCAGACTGAAATGAACAATTGCTCTTCCACAAGCTGCACTAGGCTCCGCCCTTTTCCCACGAAACCCACAGGCTCCGCCCTCTGCCCCGCCCCAAACCCCAACAGGCTCCTCCCCCAGCCGTATCAACCAGCCCGTTCTCCAGGTGTTTGGAAGTCAAGGAAGGAAGCCAAGGAAAGGCACCAGAGGAGGAGACCCGAGTGATAAAACAGGTAGAGCTTTGTTTGCGAGCGCGAAGCCGGGGGAGAAGGCAGGCCTCGCTCAAAGGGCCACGTCGCGCGGGTCCAGCAGGGAGAAGGCGCCGTTCTTGCGGAAGAAGCTTTCGATGCGGCACTTGGGGTGGGGGCGATGTGGCTGGTGGCCAGCTTCCCTGGGGAGACACAAAAGGGTCAGAGTGAAGAACAGCGGAGCCACCTGCTGGATCAGGCCACCTACTCCAGTGTATAATAATAATAATAATAATAATAATGGAAAACTTTAGAATCTTCAAATACAATTTACACCCCCCCCCCTTGCAAAATAAACAAAACAACTTGGGTATCTTTTTATGCCCACCCTTGTTCTGCTGCACTGTATGGTGGAATCTACACCCCTATAAGAAAAACACTGCGAAAATGCTTTTTAAAAAAGTTTTGAAAAATACATTAAATTTGGCATAGCTCACCGTCGCCCTCCGGTGTCACATTCGTATATTGCACATATTTAAAACGTTTCATTTGCACCTGTAAGTCCTGCCAAACGAAATCTAATACATATTTCCTCTAACGCATTTCTTGCCATTTTCAATCCACGGCTCATAATTCGAATCCTGCCCGCGATTTCACTTGGTTATAGTTCTTTCCCAAATATTCTGAGAAGGGTTTCCACTCTTCAACACAGAATTCGCCATTTGGATTTCTCCTTCCTGGCGTGAACTTTGCCAATTCTGCAGAGCCCATTAGTTTTGCATGCCATTCCTCTTTAGCTGGGTCTTCACCTTCCTTCCAATTCTGCGCCTATAGGATTCTGGCCATAGCTGTCAACCCTCCCTTTTTTTGCGGGAAACTCCCTTATTCAATGCCGTTCCCGCTGCTATCCCGGATTGTTGATATCCCTTAAATTTCCCAGATTTCAAAGGAAGCAACTCCTCTCCCTCCCTGCCGGCCAGGAGGCTCCTCAGCTGCGTTGCTCGGCTGCCAATATGGAGTCTGAGACCGACTGGGGGCGGAGCTTGCATGCCTTGTGCAGCCAGACCCTCACGCCCAACCAGACAGACAGCCTGCCTGCCGTCTATGCACTCGCTCTTTCGCTCACCCGTTCGCACGCAGCCTCTGGAGCGCAGGGTGGCAAGGCTACTTGATGCCATTGCACCGCCCTGCTGTGCCATGGGGCGTTTGAGAAAGGGCCCCGAGCTCGCTCTGCTTCCCCTCCTCGCATCACATGGACAGGCTTACTTTGGAGTAACACCCACGGACTCGGGGGCTTGCTTGCCCTCTGAGCAAAACACGTGGAGGCTTAGCTTGCTTGCAGGTAAAATTGTTCAGCCTTAGCTTGTAGCCTGATGTAAATTAATTTGTAGCCTGGGGGGATTACCGCAGCATGGACTGTCCCCGAGAACCGCAGACTGTCCCCGGACAGGTGAGGCTGCTGATCCCTTATTTTCAAATCGAAAGTTGACAGCTATGATTCTGGCGGCTGCTGTTGCGTACATAAATAGTTTGATCATATTCTTTGGTATGTTTGCCCCAATATCCCAGAAGAAAAGCTTCAGGTTTTTGGAGAATTACCAATTTTAACATCTCAGCACCCAGCTCCCACAGGGGCCGACGAGATGCCCCCCACAAGGGAAACCCACAAGCAGGATCTGAGCACAAGAGCACAAGGTAAAGGCCGCCATGATTAAATGGGTCCAGGATTTTGGGTATAATCTCAGCATGAAACAATGGGAAACTTATGGAAATCAAAGTGGAAATGCACAACATGCTATACGTTGTGAAAGAGGAGAGCGCAAAATATGGTCTGAAGCTCAACATCAAAAAACTAAGATCATGGCCACTGGTCCCATCACCTCCTGGCAAAGAGAAGGGAAGAAATGAGGCAGTGAGAGATTTCACTTTCTTGGGTTCCATGATCACTTCAGATGGTGACAGCAGTCACGAAATTAGAAGACGCCTGCTTCTTGGGAGAAAAGCGATGACAAACCTAGGCAGCATCTTAAAAAGCAGAGACATCACCTTGCCGACAAAGGTCCGTATAGTTAAAGCTATGGTTTTCCAGTAGTAATGTATGGAAGTGAGAGCTGGACCATAAAGAAGGCTGATCGCCGAAGAATTGATGCTTTGAATTCTGGTGCTGGAGGAGACTCAAGAGTCCCATGGACTGCAAGAAGATCAAACCTCTCCATTCTGAAGGAAATCAGCCCTGAGTGCTCACTGAAGGACAGATCCTGAAGCTGAGGCTCCAGTACTTTGGCCACCTCATGAGAAGAGAAGACTCCTGGAAAAGACCCTGATGTTGGGAAAGATGGAGGGCGCAAGGAGAAGGGGACGGCAGAGGACGAGATGGTGGGACAGTGTTCTCGAAGCGACCAACATGAGTCTGACCAAACTGTGGGATGCAGGGGAAGACAGGAGTGCCTGGCGTGCTCTGGTCCAGGGGGTCACGAAGAGTTGGACACGACTAAATGACTAAACAACATACGTTGAGGGAAAATTTTCAAAAATGCAATACTGTTAGTTTCTGACACCATGGAAGCTCTCCAAAATGTATAAAAATATACCTAGTACTTGCTGGAGGTGTAAAGAAGGAATTGGCACAATGTTCCATATGTGGCGGCTATGTAAAAAATTAACCTTTTTGGGATGATGTTTATTTAGAACTAAAAAAAAAAAAATGTTAAGAGGCCTCTTTAAAAAACCCCAGAGGCCTTCTTACTGGGAATCACAGGACGGGATAATCCTCAAAAGGTGAAAAATATCTTCTATATGCTACTGTTGCCGCGAGAATTTTAATTGCGAGCAATTGGAAAAGTGATAAAAACCCTTCGAGGTCAGACTGGCTACAGAAATTAGTCGAATATGCAGAATTAGTCAAATTAACTGAAAGGAAGAAAGATAAGTCCAAACAAGTATTTATTAGCAAAATGGGAACCTCTTAAAACATATCTTAAGAACAACCGTGGTAGTCTGAACTCGGTTGCTGCTTTGAATAATCTCTGTAGTTGTACCGAGTAAGAAATAAGGATACAGGAGAAATAATATTCTACTGTAAAATGAATAGATAAAGGTAAAGGGACCCCTGACCATTAGGTCCAGTCATGTCTGACTCTGGGGTTGCGGCGCTCATCTCGTTTTACTGACCGAGAGCCGGCGTACAGCTTCCAGGTCATGTGGCCAGCATGACTAAGCCGCTTCTGGCGAACCAGAGCAGCGCACGGAAACGCCGTTTACCTTCCCGCCAGAGTGGTTCCTATTTATCTACTTGCACTTTGAGGTGCTTTTGAATTGCTAGGTTGGCAGGAGCTGGGACCCGAGCAACGGGAGCTCACCCCGTCGTAGGGATTCGAACCGCCAACCTTCTGATTAGCAAGCCTAGGCTCTGTGGTTTAACCCACAGCGCCACCTGGGTCCCTAAAAATGAATAGATAGGTTTATGCAAAAAGTTCGTAAATTAGAAATGAAGTATGGAGAAGACGGGAACTACAAAAAATATTTATTGTCAATTATGTACATTTATCCTTTTTGGTCAATGGTGTAATTTGTAACAAATGATGTAAATACTTTCTTTTTGTGCATTTTGTTGGTGCGTAAGCATAAATGGGAGGTGGGTGGCGCTGTGGGTTAAACCACAGAGCCTAGGGCTTGGTGATCAGAAGGTCGGCGGTTCGAATCCCCGCAATGGGGTAAGCTCCCGTTGTTCGGTCCCTGCTCCTGCCAACCTAGCAGTTCGAAAGCACGTCAAAGTGCAAATAGATAAATAGGTACCACTCCGGCGGGAATTTAAACGGCGTTTCCGTGCGCTGCTCTGGTTTGCCAGAAGCGGCTTTGTCATGCTGGCCACAAGACCCGGAAGCTGTACGCCGGCTCCCTCGGCCAGTAAAGCGAGATGAGCGCCACAACCCCAGAGTCGGACACGACTGGACCTAACGGTCAGGGGTCCCTTACCTTTTAGCAGCACCCCTCCCGCCCCCCCGCCCGGTCCCACTCACCCATCTGCCAGCCATAGTTGAAGTTGGTGGTGAGAGGAAAGGTGTATTTGTCCTCCGGGTTCCAGAGCAGGCGCATCTTCAGGTAACGCTTGCGCCCTTCGTCCTCGTGAGAGATGCCCTGGTAGAGGAGGTGCGCAGCTCCCGTGGCGCGGGCCTCATCTCCATCTCCAGGATCGCGGCGTCCACCCCGGTCAGGTCTCGTTCCCGTGCCAGCCCTGCGGGGGCTGCCGTAGGAGGCAGGATGGGGCGCTGGGGCCTTACGTCCAGCGGGGCCGGCTTGACGGAGGGGAGCCGTAGGGTGTTGTCCACGGCCTTCTTCCGGCGCTCCCTCAGCGCCTGCTGCTTGGCCTTCACGATGGCGCCGTACTTCTGGTGCCAGCGGGTAGCGCACCACAAGCTCTTTGTTGTACTCCTCCTTCCAGAAGTTCTGCTGCAAGGTGTCCATGTTCAGCGCCCGCGCATGGCTGGCTAAGGGACCGACGGGCAGCGCCCAGGACTGCCCTCAATGCCACAAGCTGGCCGGCAAGCCAGAGTCAGCGTGTCAGGTGTGGGCATCCCTGGGGAGAACCTCCTGGGGTAGGCAGCGCCTCACAAATGCTTCAAGCAGCCCCTTGTGATGTCATGGGTCTCCCCACCCTCCTGCAAAGGGCATTGGTGGGGCGGGGGCAAAGGATCCTCAGTGGTCCTGGGTGCCTTCCCTCAGCTTGGGCTGGTGGCCCAGCTCTGCCCCTATCTGGACAGGGATAGCCTAACTCAGGCAAGGATACTGACAAGCTGGAACGTGTCCAGAGGACGGCAACAAAATGGTCCAAGGCCTGGAAACGATGCCTTATGAGGAACGGCTTAGGGAGCTGGGTATGTTTAGCCTGGAGAAGAGAAGGTTAAGGGGTGATATGATAGCCATGTTCAAATATATAAAAGGATGTCATATAGAGGAAGGAGAAAAGTTGTTTTCTGCTGCTCCAGAGAAGCGGACACAGAGCAATGAATTCAAACTACAAGAAAGAAGATTCCACCTAAACATTAGGAAGAACTTCCTGACAGTAAGAGCTGTTCGACAGTGGAATTTGCTGCCAAGGGGTGTGGTGGAGTCTCCTTCTTTGGAGGTCTTTAAGCAGAGGCTTGACAGCCACCTGTCAGGAATGCTTTGATGGTGTTTCCTGCTTGGCAGGGGGTTGGACTGGATGGCCCTTGGGGTCTCTTCCAACTCTAGGATTCTATGTCCAACAGGTAGATCGTGATCTACTGGTAGATCACTGGACGTCTGCGGTAGATCACAACCCCGACCAGAGGAAAATAGCAAATCAAGGAGATAGACTATGCCGAAATGGCAAAATTAACTGGGAAGCTCAGAAATCAAGACTGCAAGAATGGGGAAAGTTCATAATTGATTTACGAGACCATTGCAAGCAGGTCAAAACATTGCAGGGTTTTAACCACGCTTGTAAAGTAACGGGAAGTATGGATAATTTAGAAGTAAAAAATTCGGGATACCGATAAGGTAAAGGGACCCCTGACCGTTAGGTCTAGTCGCGGACGACTCTGGGGTTGCGGCACTCATCTCGCTTTACTGGCCGAGGGAGCTGGCGTACAGCTTCCAGGTCATGTGGCCAGCATGTGCACGGAAACGCCGTTTACCTTCCCGCCAGAGTGGTACCTATTTATCTACTTGTGCTGGTGTGCTCTCGAACTGCTAGGTTGGCAGGAGCAGGGACCAAGCAACGGGAGCTCACACCGTTGTGGGGATTCAAACCACTGACCTTCTGATCAGCAAGCCCTAGGCTCTGTGGTTTAGACCACAGCGCCCCCCGTGTCCCGATATGCAGTTGTAAATATCATTAGGACCCATGGAAGGGATGGGGGGGGGAGTCAGGAGATTCAGAGTAATCTTGATATTCGGATTTTGAATTGTTGTTTGTTGTACATTTATACTTTTTGTAAAAAAAAAAAAATTAAATTGAATCCTCCAGCGAAGGAGAGCTCACCACCTTCCAAGCCCACCACTGTCGAACAGTTCTTACCATCCGTAACTTAAAAAAAGAGAGAATGAGGGATTTATTTTTATGTTGGGGATGGGAGTATCTCCTCCATGTTGCAGGAAAATCCCATGATAGGTGACATTTGACAAAACCTGGCATCTTCCCCATGGTGGTTTTTGTTATGAATGGGTGACCCTCAGCCAGATGGGCGAAGACACAGCACCCCGTCTTGCAAAGGTGGCCCCATCTCTTGGGAGACGGGAGAATGAGCTAGCGTCAAAAGACAAAGTAAAAAAGAACAGAAAAAGGCAGAGCTTGCTGCTGCTGTCTTGCCTGACGCCAGCTCAGCTGACATACGGGACAACTGAGCTGGAGAACTTCCTCATTGCAGCTTCAGGGAAAGAATGACGCCACACAAAAGAAGCTGAAAATAATTCCTGGCTCTGGACAGGAGACAGGGGTGAGGGGGAAAAACCCGTGGAAAAAAGGATAGTGATTGGAAGAAATTTATAATGCATTTTAAAAAATATTGTAATATGGAAAGTATTTGAAAATCTAGGGTATAAACTAGAGTTTACCAGATCAAAATGGGACTGAAAAATATCTTCGAGGTTAAAAAAAAAGGGGGGGGTAACATAATGATTAAATGAATAAATGGATAATAAAAGGTTAGATAAAAGGTTAAATTTGAAGATAAGTTAGATGTGAAACCAGGAAGGAGGATAGGGGGAAGTCTCAACAAGATGTTAAGGAAAATAGGTGGAAAATGATATACTTTATTGTTGTGTTTATATGTTTATGTTAAGTTTTTTTTTCTTTTGTAGTTTATGTGCTTGTTTTGTTTTATATGATAAAATGAATAAAACTATTATAAAAAAAAAGGAAAAAAGGATAGTGATTCACAGACAGTTTTTATTGAGTCCACTCAAGTGTTGGCTCCTCCCTTCAATTTAACAGGTTCGTTCACAAGGAATCACAAAAATGTAACTACGATGAGCTATTATTAAAGATCACATATATCTTATATTCAGAACAAACAAACAGCACAAGTCATAACATGGTAAAGCACAGAAGAATACGGTTGGGTGTCGATTTTCTCTCCGAGACCCACCCCCCCAGGCAGAACTTTTGCAAGAAACAAGCGGTACGGTGGAGAATATTTGTGCAAATCAGGGGCTACAGAGAGGTCTGCCGGAGGACGTCAGAATGAAAGTGGCAGAAATTATTTCCAGTGCGACACCACCTCTGACAAGGTATCGTAACATTTTCTCCTGCATGGATCCTCGACACAAATCTGCAAGAACAGAATTGCACGCTCTGCCTTTCAGTTTAATTAAAGATCACCAGTTTGCACTTCACAGATAGGAATGTGTGTGTGTGGATTTGGGTTGTTAAGTGTATTGCTGCATCAACAACCAGGGATCAGGACTTTAGTCCTGAAGGACACGGAAATGTCGGGCCCTCAAAAGATCCCAAATCATTCTGCTGAGAAATATACCTTTGGAACCCCTTGAGTATACAGAGAGGCTCCCTGGTAAATTACGGCACCCGAGGGAACTCGAACACAGCTCCAGCTATGCTGGGGGGGGTGGAGGGAAGTGGTGGCAGCACTCCTATTGCAGCAGAAAGCGTGACATTAACTCCCAGCTGTCCCCACCCGCCCAGCTCCCAAAATACAGCAGACACACTACAGAGCTAGTAATTCCCAACAGCGGGAATGTAGATAACTACAGGAAATAACCCCTGGGCAGCAAGAGGAAGGGTATGAATGGCAGTAAATTTGCCAGAGAGACAGGAGAGGGAGGGAAAGCTCTTGATGGAAGAGTTGTTGATGGCGGAGGAGCAGCTGGTCTATCGCAGGTCCTCGGCGGAGAACATTCCCTTGGCGCGACGCAGGATCGAGTCCTTAGAGGCATCGTAAGGGTGCTCCTTGGAGGGGATTTCCAGCACGGCCGGGATGGACTTGGTGTGGGCGTCGATGGCGTGCCGGATCATCTCCGCGATGTACTGGTTGATGAGGACGATGCCAATGTCGTCTCGGCTCAAGAAGCTCCTGGGGACAGAGAAGGGCAGAGCAGAAGAGGGTCACTGCTGGCCTGCCCCAAAGGGGTGTCCCTAGTACTCTCTGGGAAAGGCGCCCTGGGGAACGGGAGGCAGCTGCCAGGCCAGCTGGGTTACTGGCACCTGGAGCCAGTGGCAACAACTAATCCAGAATGCGGCAGCTATACTGGGGACTGGGAGTGGCCGCTGAGACCACATAACACCGGTCCTGAAAGACCTACACTGGCTCCCAGTACGTTTCCGAGCACAATTCAAAGTATTGGTGCTGACCTTTAAAGCCCTAAACGGCCTCGGTCCTGTATCCCTGAAGGAGCGTCTCCACCCCCATTGTTCAGCTCCGAGGGCCTTCTGGCAGTTCCCTCACTGCGAGAAGTGAAGTTACAGGGAACCAGGCAGAGGGCCTTCTCGGTAGTGGCACCCGCCCTGTAGAACGCCCTCCAAGGTTGGATAACTTGCCTCCCATAGAGCCACACCAGCCCCCCCGGGTCAGCAAAGGGCACATCCAGAAGAAGGATCTGCCGCAAGGAGCCTCCTCAAGGTCACAGGAACAGCAGGCAGGTCCTTCGTTGGGTGCCAGGGAGCAGAGAGGGCTGGTGGAGGGCAGCTGCGGCCGGATCCGAAGGGCCTGGCTGGGACAGGGTGCTTGTGTGTAAACAGAGCACTGCCTGAACCAAGCTTCTTCCGGAAAATGGGGGGGGGGGGGGAGGAGAGAGGGAGAGAAAGAAAGCCACCCGTTCCCTTTGCTGCTGTACACCAGGGGTGGCCAACTCCCAAGAGACTGCGATCTACTCACAGTTAAAAACTGGCAGTGATCTACCCCCCCCCCCTTTTTGGGGTGTAGGTCATAGTTGTTGAGCTTTTTTTTAAGGAGGAGGAAAGCCCCATTTTTGGGGGGTGCAGGGCAAGGTAGTTGAGATTTTTCAGGGAAGCCAATGATCAACCAGTGATCTACCACAGAGGTCCAGTGATCTACCATTAGATCACCTGTTGGACATGCCTGCAGTGTACACAAAAGGCGGCCATTCAAGATCAACAGGAAGATTGCAGCCAAGGGGCTTAGAATTGCAGGGTTGGGAGGGTACCCAGAGGACAATCTAGTCCCACGGTTCCCAACATTGGGCACACGCCCCACAGGGGGGCAATTTGATTTTTAAGGGGGGCAATTCGAGAATGAGTTATTAACAGTGAATGGCCTTTCAGGCTTCCTCCACGTGAATAGGAGTTGGCTTTTCGAATAGTAAGAATTATGTGTCGGGGGGGGGGGCATCAGGATTTTAGAGATGCTTAGGTGGGGCATGGTCAAAAAAAGGTTGGGAACCACTGATCTAGTCCAATGCAGGAATCACAGACTTCAGGAGGCAACGTGGCATGTAAATACGGTCGGCTTTCGTTGGGTTGCACTCGGCGGCCTGGGTTCAGATGCCATCCCTAAACTACATCAGCCTAAGGCATGAGTAGGCAAACTAAGGCCCCGGGGGCCAGATCCGGCCCAATCGCCTTCTCAATCCAGCCCACAGACGGTCTGGGAATCAGCATGTTTTTACATGAGTAGAATGTGTGCTTTTATTTAAAATGCATCCCTGGGTTATTTGTGGGACATAGGAATTCATTCATTTCCCCCCAAAAATATAGTCCGGCCCCCCACAAGGTCTGAGGGACAGTGGACCGGCCCCCTGCTGAAAAAGTGTGCTGACCCCTGGCCTAAGGTAAGGTAAAAGTAAAGGACCCCTGGACGGTTAAGTCCAGTCAAAGGTGACTATGGGGTTGTGGCTCTCATCTCGCTTTCAGGCCAAGGGAGCCGGCGTTTGTCCACAGACAGCTTTCCGGGTCATATGGCCAGCAGGACTAAACTGCTTCTGGTGCAACGGGACACCGTGACGGAAACCAGAGCGAATGGAAACGCCGTTTACCTTCCTGCCACAGCGGGTACCTATTTATCTACTTGCACTGGTGTGCTTTTGAACTGCTAGGTAGGCAGGAACTGGGATAGAGCCATGAGAGCTCATCCCGTGGCAGGGATTCGAACCGCCGACCTTCCGATCAGGAAACCCAACAGGCTCAGTGGTTTAGCCCACAGTGCCACCTGCGTCCCTAGGGCAAGCTCTAGGGCCCAGATCCACCCTCCCCACTGTCTGTTTCCCCTTCTGCTTTGGGAAGGGCCATTGCTGCGTGGCAAAGCATCTGCAATGTAAGAAACAGAAAACAGGCCTGGCAGAAGCAGAAATAAGCCCCCATTTATGAGAACCAGGCCCTTGGAGGCCAAGGTTCGAGTCCCACCAGTCGGCCAAGAGAGATGACCTTGCAGGGCAGCCTCTGCATCTCTCAGCCCAGCCTACCTTGCAGGGCTGTTGTAGGGGGTGAAATTAAAGAGGGCGGTAGGGAGCCACGTAATGCCCCTATGGGGCTCCTCGGAGGAGCAGGGGAAAAGCCGGGGAACGTCAATAAAATTCAGAAAAGGATAATTAAGCGGATAATGGAGCTTTTTAAAGATATATATATAAAGAGGACACCCCCGTGCCCGCAGAATGGTCTCGCCCGAGGACGCCCCCCTCCCGTGGGGGGCGCCTTGGTCTCTCCCGCGCCGTTTCCACGGGCAACCGCGCCCCCCCCTCACCGGAAAGTGTCCTCGATCTCGGCCAGCGCCGTCTCCTTCTCCACCACCAGGAAGTTGGGGCGCCGGTGCTTGTCGAGCTCGCCGACGCCGCCCAGCAGGAACCCGGTCACGGTGTCCTCGTCGCCCAGCACAGCGATGAGCTTCCCTCGGCCGGCCATGGCGGTCCCCGCAGCGGCTGACTGGGACGAGGACGAAGAGGGAGAGCGCGCTTCCGCTAAGAATGGCCCCGCGCAGCCGCCGTAAGGAGGTTTTATGCGGCGGGCGGGGGGGGAACCGTGGGGAGGGGAGGCGCAGGCGCGGTGCCCGCGGGGGCGTTGCCCTCCTGCAGCGCTTGCGTGGTGGCGGGTGAAGAAGCTTTATGGGGAAAGGGCAGAAGGGCAGCCTCTTCCACAGAGTTAAGAAATAACAGAGTTACCCATGGGTTGTTTTTTTACTCCGGGTTAACTAGACGCCTTTTTAATTTCTTTCCTTTGATTTGGCCAGACAGTTTGGGGAATGTTTTTTCACTCGGAAAAGATCTTCAGAGCAAAGAACTAACTGCAGCCTTTCTCCTCTTAAGTGCTCCCCCCCCTAAAAAAAAAAGTTTAGTGGTACTCTCATTTTGACTCAAGGAAATCACCATTTTGTAGTTCAAATTGGGGAAAATACAGTAAATGGACAAAAGTGCAAAGATTTACAAAATGTTTAGGGGTATGTGTAGCCCTGCGTAAGGAAAAGGCACCACTCCTCTTCATCATTTTAGGGCTGCCATACGTCCGGTATTTCCTGGACATCTATGGGATTCGCTGGTCAGAAATAATATCTAAGCAGAATTTCCAAAAAATCGGTGTAAATGTCTGGAGAAATTCGGGTTTATGGCAACCCATGTCGGAAGTGTTGGGGTGTTCGTTTGTTTTTGGTTGAGATTTTCCTTTAAAATAGATCAAAAACTTCAAATTTTCTTTTTTGAGATTTTGCAAAGAAAAAGCTCAACAACTTTTGTGTCCAGACTTTCACTTCTTGCAATATGACAGCCTTCAAAATTAAGTACTGCAGATCTGTTTCTGCATATTTGGTACGGAGTTATATATAGAGATTCTATGCTATGAATTTCCTTCGCTGTGACATATCGCCGGGATCAAATTTTGTTGAATTAATTCACTAAATAGTTTTAAATGGGTTTTGAATAAATGTGCAATTGATCGCCAAAGTTTTGAATTTTATTGTATTTTTATCCTCCTTAGTAGGTTGCCTAAACCGCTATTCTGAAAAATACTCTTAATAATGTCAGAATACAAGAAGCTCAGGGTCGTCCCGGCGGTCAGACTGGCGCCTCTGGGTGCCACGTGGGCAGTAGCCCCTTTCGAGGAGGAGATAGCCCTGCTACCCATTGAGAGGTCTTGGAGGGGGCGGCTGGATCCTGAGGACGACCTGGGGCTCCTACATTGCAGGGGGTTGGGCTAGATGACCCTGGAGACCCCTTCCTGCACCACATGTCTATGATTCTCTGGCACAGAGCACAGAACTGTTTTATTAAACTGGGGTTCGTTAGATCAGTGTTTCCCAACCTAATCTAGGCAACGGCACACTTGAACCAATGAAAAAATCTCGCGGCACACCGCTCGCGGCCCACCGTTCTTGGAGCTCTCTCCCGCTCCTCTACCTCCCAGACCGCGTTCACACGTGCACGCAAACCCGCCACCGGATCGGCGGCGGCGCACGTGGGAACGCGTCCGTCCCGCCCTTGCTCACCCGCCGCTGGCAGCCAAGGCGTTGAAGAGGTAAGTGACGGGAATGGCCGAGAGGGACAACACGAAAGACGCCCGTGGCAGCCGAGGCGCTCATTCCCGGGGCTCGCTCGCTCCTTTTCCTGCCTCTCCCGGGGCGCCGCGCGGGGGAATCAGCGAGGCTGCGCGCTCAGCATCGCGCCCTAGTTCGGTGGGCTCCTCCGCGGCGCGCCGGGAAGCGCCATACGTGCCGGAGAGCTGCTGCCGCGGCGAAGGCAGCGCCCAGCCAGCCGAGCCTATGAGCGCCGCTGCTGCAGGAAAGGACTCCGCCCGCCGCGCAGCGCCGCCGAACGAGCGCCAGCGGACCTGCGCTCCAGCCCGCTTGCGCGCCGCTCATTCTGCGCAGCCCTCCCACCGGCTTGGCGCTCGCCTCTTGTACTGCAGGTCCCTTTTTCCGCGGCACATCAGCCGGTGTCTCGCGGCACACTAGTGTGCCGCGGCACACCGGTTGGGAAACGCTGCGTTAGATGATGGCTCGAGCTTTATGTGCGAACTCTGACCAGCAGGCTTCTCAGTGCTAGATTTACATATAAGCTAAACAAGCTATAGATTAGGGTCCCACTCTCTTGGGGGGCCCCCAAAAAATTAATGGGGGGGGGAACTGGATGTACATTTCCAAAATATAAGATAAAAAACAAAATAAAACCTACACACAGCAACAGTGTTTTGTGTTGCGTAGGCTCCTATGATGTAAGTCATGGGCCCCGCCTGCTCACCTGTTCCCTAAAATATCACTGGTTTGCTCCTTTCTATATATAGGGTGCCTACATTCTGCATGGACTGGTTGCATGGCAACAGGTGCAAATGGCTTGAGATACCTATTAGGTCCATCAATTACCATATAGCATATATTCCACACAAAAAACAGTAACCATTTGTTGTTGACAAAGGACAGCTGGACATAGAAAGGGCCCCATTACCTTTAGGAGCTTAAAGGTAAAGGTACCCCTGACCGTTAGGTCCAGTCGCGAACGACTCTGGGGTTGTGGCGCTCATCTCGCTTTACTGGCCGAGGGAGCCGGCGTACAGCTTCCGGGTCATGTGGCCAGCATGACAAAGCCGCTTCTGGTGAACCAGAGCAGCGCACGGAAACGCCGTTTACCTTCCCGCCGGAGCGGGTACCTATTTATCTACTTGCACTTTGACGTGCTTTCGAACTGCTATGTGGGCAGGAGCTGGGACCGAGCAACGGGAGCTCACCCCGTCGCGGGGATTCGAACCACCGACCTTCTGATCGGCTAGCCCAAGAGGCTCAGTAGTTAAGACCACAGCATCACCCCGGTCACCTATTCAGTAGCTTAGGGCCTCATCAAATCTAAATCTGGCCCTGAGGCTTCTCCATATGCAGCATCTCCCATCCGCTGCTGTCGAATGGCTCTTACCATCAGAATGTTCTTTCTAATGTTGACTTGGAATCTTCTTATTGCCATTTGAATCCATTGGCTCGGGTCCAATCTTTGTCATATCCAGTTATTAGTTTTTTCTGACGTTTAATGGTATTCCTAACACTGCACATTCCATGGCATGGCATGTAATTCTTAAGCTACACGTGTTTCTATGTGCCGTGCCACTTCAGTTGTGATTCCTGCGTTGCCAAGGGTTGGACCTAAGTGACGGTTGGGTCCCCTTCTAACTCTACAATTCTATGCTTTGCTTACCGGCGACAAAACAGAATATGAATTCAGGGATTCAGGCCTCATCATGGGGACTGAAACTGCCTTGGTTGCACTGGTCGATGATCTCCGGCGGGCCTAGGGACAAGGTGAGAGCTGTTTCCTAGTTCTGCTGGATCTCTCAGCGGCTTTTGACACCATCGACCATAACATCCTTCTGGACCGTCTAGAGGAGCTGGGGGCACTGTTATACAGTGGTTCCGCTCCTTCCTCCTGGGCCGTGTCCAGAAAGTGGTGGTGGGGGATGAGTGTTCGGACCCCTGGGTGCTCACTTGTGGGGTACCTCAGGGTTCCGTCCTCTCCCCCATGCTTTTTAACATCTATATGCAGCCGCTGGGAGAGATCATCAGGGGGTTTGGGCTGGGTGTTCATCAGTATGCGGATGATACCCAGCTCTACCTCTCTTTCAAATCAGAACCAGTGAAGGCAATGAAGGTCCTGTGTGAGTGCCTGGAGGCGGTTGGAGGATGGATGGCGGCTAACAGATTGAGGTTGGATCCTGACAAGACAGAAGTACTGTTTTTGGGGGACAGGGTGCGAGCGGGTGTGGGGGACTCCCTGGTCCTGAATGGGGTAATTGTGCCCCTGAAGTACCAGGTGCGCAGCCTGGGAGTCATTTTGGACTCACAGCTGTCCATGGAGGCGCAGGTTAATTCTGTATCCAGGGCGGCTGTCTACCAGCTCCATCTGGTACGCAGGATGAGACCCTACCTGCCTGCAGACAGTCTCGCCAGAGTGGTGCATGCTCTAGTTATCTCCCGCTTGGACTACTGCAATGCGGTCTACGTGGGGCTACCTTTGAAGGTGACCCGGAAACTGCAATTAATTCAGAATGCAGCAGCTAGACTGGTGACTGGGAGCGGCCGCCGGGACCACATAACACCGGTCCTGAGAGAACTACATTGGCTTGCAGTACATTTCTGAGCACAATTCAAAGTGTTGGTGCTGACCTTCAAAGCCTTAAACGGCCTCGGCCATGTGTACCTGAAGGAGCATCTCTACCCCCATCATTCTGCCAGGACACTGAGGTCCAGCGCCGAGGGCCTTCTGGCAGTTTCCTCACTATGAGAAGCCAAGTTACAGGGAACAGGCAGAGGGCCTTCTCGGTAGTGGCACCCGACCTGTGGAACGCCCTCCCGTCAGATGTCAAAGAGATAAACAACTATCTGACATTCAGAAAATACCTCAAGGCAGCCCTGTTTAGGGAAGTTTTTAACCTGTGATATTTTAATGTATTTTAATATCTGTTGGAGGCTGCCCAAAGTGGCTGGGGGGACCCAGCCAGATGGGCGGGGTACAAATAAAAAAATATTATTATTATTATTATTATTATGATGATGATGATGATGATGAAGCAATGGTTTATTGTTAGCTTAGAAACCGTGGTTTAACTATGGCTTGGCATTATGGGTAAACTCGGCACCCTCCCTTTTCCAACCCTCTTTTTCTTTTTGAGTTTTTAATTTACACACACCCATATTTCATGATTATAAAGATATTAAGGTCTGCATCACACTTACCCTGTCCCTAATTGCAGCTTAATTTGTTTTATGCTGATCCCAGTGCAATAAGGGCGGCCTCCCGTTTCTTCCTAAAACTCTCTTGCTGATTGTCTCCTTCCCTTTCGTGATTCTTTGCATCTCAAAATGTTGTTCATCATTGTCCCAGATTTTGCTCTTATAGGGGTCTGATCTTAGTGTCGGTTAAACACCCACGGTTTAGGGCTACGTCTGAAATGGGACTGTGTTCTTTGGTAATGGGAGATTGGGCTGCACCAGTAAGCACTTGCAGGCGTCCCACCAAAAGAAAAAGGAATTTGGATATGCTCTGCAGGATTTTAACCAGCAAACACACACACACACAAAAACAGGCCACACCACTGCACTTTAAAAGCAAGTCATCTTTATTGCCGGGGGGGGGGGCAGGCAGCCTGGGCTCTGATGCTCTGGGCCTCCCACCACCCACCATAGGAAACATGCAACCACAAACACATTGCTATAAAAAAGCCCCTCCCTCGAGGGGCTGTCAGTTACAAACAGTCCCGCCCATGAGGGCCAGGATACTTATCATCCCGTTTCCCAATATTTCTTTATTATCATTATTTTTCTTTCCACCCCCTTTCTTCATCATCTTCTATATAAAAAGGCTTCCCTCTCTCTTTCTCTCTCTCTGGCTTGGGCTGCCCCCATTCCCAGTGACAGCAAACCAGTTTGCGGACGGGGTGGAAGGAGAAGGCATGGAAAACCCTCAATGGGTCTATTCTGGGGTGGGGGGAAAACCCAAAACTTTGGCCTCGGTCAGCTGAGAAGGTCTGCTGCATAAACCCCCGTCCAACGAGCAGGGGGTCGCATGGTGGACCTTCCTGGGAGACTGTACCCCACCCAGCCTTCGCTCTCGCTCAAAACGGCATCCTTCCCCTAAACCCTCACCTGCCCCACAAGCCATCGCCACTTGACGGGGCAGCTGCTTCTATAGTTCGGGGGGGTCACGGATGACCCCGGTCCACCTGGTCCCAGAAGAAGTCTTCTAAACAACCCTGCGTTCCTTCCTCCTCGCTTCCTTCTCTGGGCTGGCTCTCCACATCAACGAAAAGGCAAGATTCGTTCAACGGCACCGGGAAACAGACGCCCCGGCGGTGTGAAAAAACTGGGCCCATAACCTGCCAAGCTCTGCCTTCCTCACTCCCTGAGACGGGACACAATTCACCCTTTTTCTGGCACAACCTCATGGCTCGACCGTCGCGGGGGGGGGGCGCCACACGAAGATGCCCCCTGCCCAGTGAACGGCAACATCCAACACTTCCTCCTCCGCAACTTCCGGTTTCCTCCCGCCCTTTACCCCCTCCCCATTGTGAACCCCACCCTTTCCCAGCTACAACGGTGCACACCCCTTGCCCTTCCCCCCCGTCCCGGTCCCCCACACACCTTCACAGCCGGGGAGAAATAGTTAAAAAGGCAAAAAAAAATAAAGTGCCCCCAAACAGGCGAAACGAATTGTCCCGAGGTTCCTCGTGGCGACGGCCCCGCCCTGGGGCAATGTGGGGAAGGGTTTGGGAGGGGGCGAGTCTTTTGTGGGGGGCGCAGGGCGGGGCATGGAGGATGGGGGGATAGGTGCCAGCCCCCTCCCTCCTCCTAAGGGACGTTGACTTGGTAGGGGCTCCCGGGGACGCTCTCGTCGCCCCACTTGACGATGAGGATGTAGTCTCCCTTCTCCTTGACAGTGTATGTGACATTGTAGACGCGGTTGCCCATGTGCTTGACGTAGACCTCATCGCAGGGGGTCTTGGGGCCGTGGACCCCACCATCAGCATGTTGGTGCCTGCGGAATAATAATAATAATAATAATAATAATAATAATAATAATAATAGGGATTGCTTTAAAAACTATCTCTGTGCCTGGACCAACTTCACAGATACAAGGGGAATTTCTTGCTAATAATCGAATACAGATTACTTTAAGAGTAGTTACAGGTAGGTAGCCGTGTTGCTCTGCCATAGTCGAAACAAAATAAAAAATTAAAAATCCTTCCAGTAGCACCTTAGAGACCAACTAAGTTTGTTATTGGTATGAGCTTTCGTGTGCATGCACACTTCTTCAGATACACTCACCTATCTGCCAATCACCCATTCCCACCACCCTTCTGAGTAATACCCCTCCCACCCTCTCACTATATATAAGGGTCTGGTGACTTCTGTTTCAGTGTATCTAAGGTGCTACTGGAAGGAATTCTTTTATTAAATATAAGAGTAATGCAGAAGCCGCAAAGAGAGAAAGGGAAGTCAGAAAATCAACAAGGGACTCAAACCAGTTAAGAGGAACAGAAAGACTGTAAGGAATTAAAAAAGAAGAAACATGAAGGCAACTTCTTTCTAGGAATTCTGTGCGTAGAATATTTAAATGACAGTTTGTACTCCTTAAATAATTTTGTGTATACAACAAGTATTTTTTCCTTTTTCTTTTCCCCCCTTTTTTTATTTATAGTTTTATAATTTATTTATAATTTTCTTTTTATGTATTTTCTCTCTCTTCGATATAAGTGGGTGTAAGGATTAATTTACTATCTTTTTTCTTTGCAAATTTTAAAAATGCAATAAAGATTATAAATTATTATTATTATTATTATCATTATCATTATTATTTTATACCCCGCCCATCTGGCTGGTTTTCCCCAGCTACTCTGGGCTGCTTTCAAAATAATAATAATAATAATAATAATAATAATAATAATAATAATAATGTGATAAAACGTCAAACATTAAAATCTTCCCTAAACAGGAAGGAAGTGGCAGAAGAACCATTAGCTCTGGCCAGGGATTATTCAGGAAGAAATATCACGCTCCTTGTTTTAATATACGTGGATTAAATAACATGTCTGATCGGAGAGGAATCGATTGCCAAGGGTTGGAAATTCCTTATGGCTACACTAAACTGATGGACTACGCCAAAAGGGCAAAGCTGGATGGAAAACTCAGGAACCAAGAGGACCATTAAAAAAAAAAAAAAAAAGAATGGGGGAAAATTGCAAGTAATTTAGGAGACCATTGCAAGCAGACGGAAAAGTAACTAGGATTTTAATCCCACTTGCAATGTAACAAATACCATGGATACCATGGATTGATATAAAATATAGATCATGGAATAATATGCAGCTGTAAATGTTGATAATAGGACCCGTGGAGAGGGTGGGGATAAGTCGTGACATTCAGAGTAATCTCTATATATGGATATGCATTTGGATTTTATCATTTTATATTTGTAAAATCAAATAGAAATCTTTCTTTTTTTTTAAGAGGAAATTTATTATGGACTTTTCCTGTGAAAGAGGAAACAAACTCGTAATACAGTGGACGCTCTGGTTGCGAACGTGATCCGTGCGGGAGGTAGGTTCGCAACCCGCAGTGTCGCTTCTGCGCATGCGCGGGTCATGATTTGGCACTTCTGCGCACGCGCGATTTAGCGCTTCTGCGCATGCGCCAGTGCCGAAACCCAGAAGTAACCTGTTCCGGTACTTCTGAGTTCGGCGTGAGCACAACCCAAAAAAACATAACCCACAGCGTTGGCAACATGAGGAATGACTGTATCTGGATCCGAAAACTGGGAAAAAATACTGGCTTATAGAAGACAGAATGGTTGGATCTTAAAGAATGAACATCATAAATAGCTGCAGGACAGAGAAAATCTGGCACTGTTCCTGCCCTCTGTGGAGATTCCCCGACACTTACCAGCCTTGCTGCAGTCCACGGTGAAAGTGTTTTTCTGCCCGACAAAGGCTTTGGTCAGCCCAGGCCCCCGGGCGACCACCTTGCTGGCGTCGGAGGAGAACTTGGGCAGGGCGCTGTAGCTGCCGCCCACCGAGGAGGAGGAAGACGAGGATGAGGCCCTGGTCACCGTCTCCACCAGCACCGTCGAGGTTTCGTGGAGGCTGTGCCCGCCTGACAGGCGGGGTCCTGGGGAAAGGGACGGAGAGGCAGGAATGAAGAGTCCCCGTCGGCTTCCTTCACGCAGCTGACCTCTTGAACTCCCTCCCACTGGACGCAGTGACGGCCACCGGGCTCCGAGAGCAGATTCGGCAAACTCGTGGGCTATGGGTGGCTCCTAGGCTCTGCCTCTGTGGTGGTGGCCCAAGAGGGCCACAATAAACGTGATAAGGTGTAGCCCTGTAAATCCTCGAGTGTGCGTCTAATAGGGAAATTACGGTAGCCTGTTGCTTTATGAAACTGATGGTTTTGCAAGTTGCCGCCCCCCCATTGGGGCAGAAACACAGCTAATATGTGAATCACAAAGATACAGCTCGAAGTACGTGAGTTGCTACATGGCGCAAATGGCTGCACGTAACACAGGTTCCCAGCATGCACACTTACACGGTGGGAATCAGAACTTAATCAGCAGAAATTGCCAGTGCTTATTGCGCATGTGTATTAAACATGAAATGAGGTCATGATGTACATGATTGGTGATCCGCTCTTCTCTTTTGGCTAAGAGTGAATAGGACGCCAAATGGCCTTCTCCCCCTAATCCATAGTGATAAATTTCGCTCAAGCTGGGGACAGACCATTCAAAAGAAATTAGCCTCTTATGGACTCTCAACAGGGTACGTTCTGAGTCTGGGAATGGATAGAGCGAAAAACTTAATTAAGGAAAGAATTTCGGACACTGAACGTCAACTAGACCTTACTCAACTTTCCTCAACATACCGGCACTTATATGATCACCAAATGATACATCCAGCTAAATATTTAACAAAGCTAGACAACCCCAGACATCGATGGGCTTTCACTAGGGCCCGATTCAATGCCCTTCCCTCGGCGCTATTAACTGGCAGATATCACCAGACTCCGCTAGAACAGAGACTATGCCTCTGTGCTAATAACGAAATTGAATCAATCGGGCATGTACTTCTGTACTGTACATTGTATCAAACCACGAGAAAGGAGTTAATTGAACCCCTTCTAAAGAATTTACCGGGCCGATCACAGGAAACATATATTGGATACCTAATATATCCAATCACTAGGAGTGTAGCTAAATTTTGCTACATCGCGTCAAGACTAAGACATACCGCGACGACAACCAACAACAGAGATAAAGACTCTAGTTAACCCCTTAGAAATGATACTAAAGTGACAGACTGGTGAGATATCTCACAAATTTTAAGCTTAAAATGTGATGATTTTAAATTTAAATGTGATTTAGTATATAGATATTTTCGATCTGAATTGTTTTATGCCTTTCTGGTCTATGACCGTAATAAAGACTTTCATTCATTCATTCATGATTGGTGAAAACTGAAATGCATTGTTTGAAACTGTATAAATACCACTGCCTGGACCACCGAGCAGTGTTGCAGTTTTGCGGAACGATCCGACTGTAACCTATTGCTTTGCAATAAACAACGCCGGACTCCTAATTCCTCACGTTTCTGAGTTTTTATTGGCGTAAACCAGGCTTCCTCAACCTGGACCCTCCAGATGCTTTTGGCCTACAACTCCCATGATCCCTAGGTAGCAGGACCAGTGCTCAGGGATGATGGGAATTGTAGTCTCAAAACACCTGGAGGGCCGAGGTTGAGGAAGCCAGGCGTAAACTCAGGAGATGAGTTATTTTTGGCTTACAACACCTCTGCAATCTCAGTTGCTGGAACCCGCAGGATGGGAGAGGGCTCTCGGGGCTCGGATCCCGCTTGTGGGGTTTCCCAAAGTTGCCCACTTGGAGGTTGGCCCCCGCGCCTCCCCTTTCGGGAGCTAGGTACCAGCCTTGCAGGCAGGGGCGTCTTGCCCATAGAGGCAAGTGGAGCGGGGCGCCAGGGCGCCAAGTTCTGGAGGGCGCCAGGGAAGAGGCGGAGGCTGGGTGTGGCGCGGCCCCTCCCGGCATCAGCTCACCGCCCTCGCCCGCCTCGTTGAAGCAGCGCCGGGCCCGGAGCCTCTGCCTCTTCCCTGCCGGAGGAGAAGAAGAGTTTGGATTTGATACCCCGCTTTATCACTACCCGAAGGAGTCTCAAAGCGGCTCACATTCTCCTTTCCCTTCCTCCCCCATAGCAAACACTCTGTGGGGTGAGTGGGGCTGAGAGACTTCAGAGAAGGGTGACTAGCCCAAGGTCACCCAGCAGCTGCATGTGGAGGAGTGGAGACGCGAACCCGGTTCACCAGATTACGAGTCTACCGCTCTTAACCACTACACCACACTGGCTCCAGCCGCTGCCTGCCTCCTCCAGCCCCTTAAAGCTGCCGGCAGCGCCATAAAAAGGTTGGGGGGGGATCTTTGTACCACAGCGCCGGATATGCTTAAGACGGCACTGCTCGCACGGTACCTACCTGTGACCTTGGCCTTGAAGGGGCTGCCCACGATGTGCTGGGGGCCGCCGTACTTGATGGAGATGAGGTAGTTTCCGGGCGCCATGGGCATGTACGTGACCTTGTGCCCCTCGGGGTACTCCTGGCAGTCCATCTGCACTTTGGAGGGGCCGTCGATGGTGACCGAGAGGGCCCCCGACCCCGTGTTCCGGGTCTTCACAAAGAACTCAGAAGAGACGCCTGCCAAAGGAGGAGACGGGGTGGGGGGGGTTAAGCAACTCTGAGCTGTGAGAGGAGTGGGGGGGGGAATTGAGAAAGGCCAGCCCCACGGAGTGCCTCCTCAGCTGATAATTTCATTGTTCTTTCCCCCAAATTATATAATATATAAATAATAAATAATAAATAAATAAATAAATAAATTTATATAAAGATCCCACCCATCTGGCTGGGTTTCCTCAGCCACTCTGGGCGGCTTCCAGCAAAATATTAAAATACAATAATCCATCAAATTTTAACAGCTTCCCTAAACAGGGCTGCCTTCAGATTTATTTATTTATTGGATTTTCCATATTAAAATTTACATTCACACTACAACGTACTATATATAAAAACAGGATTCCCAATAATCTCCTGGAATTCCCTCCTCCCCTTTGTGGGTCTTATTGTTAGTCCTTTCCTTCTGCCTCTTTTATAATCATCCAGATTTTTATATCTCCATAGTTCTTTGTTACATTGCAAGTGTTATTGCAATCCCACAAACGGTTCTGTTTGCAATGGTTTTTTTAAAGATAAATTGTAAATTTGCCCCATTCCTTATTAAAGTTTTGGTCCTCCTGATTTCTGATTCTTCCCGTCGTTTTTGCCATTTCAGCATAGTCCATCAACTTAATTTTCATTGCTCTATCATGTTTCCTAAACTGCTTCGTCAGTCGTTGGGGTTTATATATATATATATATATATATATATATATATATATATATATATATATATATATATATATATATAAGTTTCATGAAATAAGTAACCATTAAGAACGGCTAAGTAATTTGTAACAACTGGGGCCTGAGCTTGCTCCTTTTCCTCTTCCCTCCTCCTCCCTTCTTCCTTTTGTGCTGCAGGTGGGGGCTGCCTTTTTCTCTTACTGTTTCGACTGATCTGGTGCAAGCCACTCGTTTGTGGCTGAAGAAGGGGCAGGGTGGTGTATGTGCTTCTAATAATAATAAAATAATTATAATAAAAGTTAATCGGGTGGAATAAGGGAGCTGGCTGGTGCTACTACAGCGCTGCTCCAGACTTGCCAACTGGGGTCAAGAATGGGCAGACACATGAAACGTGGTCAATGTGGGGGTCAGTTGCAAGGATAGAATCATAGAATCCTAGAGTTGGAAGAGACCCCAAGGGCCATCCAGTCCAACCCCCTACCAAGCAGGAAACACCATCCAAGCATTCCTGACAGGTGGCTGTCAAGCCTCTGCTTAAAGACCTCCAAAGAAGGAGACTCCACCACACTCCTTGGCAGCCAATTCCACTGTCAAACAGCTCTTACTGTCAGGAAGTTCTTCCTAATGTTTAGGTGGAATCTTCTTTCTTGTAGTTTGAATCCATTGCTCCGTGTCCGCTTCTCTGGAGCAGCAGAAAACAACCTTTCTCCCTCCTCTATATGACATCCTTTTATGTATTTGAACATGGCTATCATATCACCCTTTAACCTTCTCTTCTCCAGGCTAAACATACCCAGCTCCCTAAGCCGTTCCTCATAAGGCATCGTTTCCAAGCCTTTGACCATTTTGGTTGCCCTCCTCTGGACACGTTCCAGCTTGTCAGTCTCCTTCTTGAACTGTGGTGCCCAGAACTGGACACAGTATTCCATCGCAGCCGTTACAGCCTAAATGCCATATTTTCCCGTGTATAAAACTAGGTTATTTTCTTGAAAAATTAAGCTTAAAAACTGGGGCCGTCTTATACATGGACAGGGGCGAGGTGGGACTGGCGACCGGTGGCTGCTGTGAGCTAGAGATTGCCAGCGGCTTTTTGGCGGGAGATTTGTTGTAGCGGCAAGTTCCGCAAGCCGTCGGCTGCTGCGGCAATTGAGCGGGCGATGGGCGTTTGCTTTTGGCGAGCGTGCAAACGATTGGTCGCTTCATTGGTGCGTGTGCTGAGTGATTTTCGACAGTCGCCCCCTAAAAAAAAAGCTCAACAACTTTGGGAATTCTCCCCCATTTTCTTAATTTGGAGTCCATACGTCTTATACATGGGGGCGTTTTATAGAGGAAAAAATGACTCGATGGCACCTGATGGGAGGACGGGCTGCTTACCTGTGGTTCCGCCCTCCAGGCCTGGCCCATAGGCTGTGACGAGTCCTGGGTCTCCGGCCTGACTCTGTTCGCCAACGCGGATTTTGAAGGGGCTGCCGGGTATGTGTCTCCCGTTGAACCGGACGTCGATGGAGTGGACGCCGTTCTCGTGGGGGATGAAGCGAATGGAGTATTTGTCTGCGGAGGGAGAAGAGGGGCGTCAGGCGGAGCTGCGCAAAGGGTGGGTGCTGAGGTGGTGCCCTCCCCCCCCCCGAGGGCAGGGACAGAAGAAGAAGAAGAAGAAGAGTTTGGATTTGATATCCCGCTTGATCACTCCCCGAAGGAGTCTCAAAGCGGCTCACATTCTCCTTTCCCTTCCTCCCCCACAACAAACACTCTGTGAGGTGAGGGGGGCTGAGAGACTTCAAAGAAGTGTGACAAGCCCAAGGTCACCCAGCAGCTGCATGTGGAGGAGCAGAGACGCGAACCCGGTTCACCAGATTACGAGTCTACCGCTCTTAACCACTACACCACACTGGCTCTCACTCCCACGGAGATCGTCCGTGGGCTGGACAGGAGCAGCGCAACGCCAAAAATCACATCTGCGTGTGTCCGCGGTGCCAGAAATCGTGCCTGTGCATAAGCGATTTTCGGCGTCTGAACGTGCGCAGACGCTATTTCCAGTATCTGCACGTGCGCAGAGGCAATTTCCGGCGCCGCTTGGCGAGTCCCCGTGCTGCGCCATGCCGGTTTAGCTCAGCGTGCAGGGGACTTGCCAAGTGGGCGGCCTAACACAGTGGCTTGGAAGGGGCACTGTGAACCCAGCTGTCTCCGAATCTCGCTTCAGACGCATACTTTGAGGGAAGTCTGTGCTGGCTGGGACTGCCTGAAACATCTGGAGAGCACCAAGCTGGCTGGCAAAGGCTGAGTTATCCCGGCTGTGATACGCAAGACCCACCTGGTGTCGGGGCTCAGTGCATTGACGGGGGTTGGACTAGATGGCCCCTGGGGGTCCCTCCCGACTTTACAACCCTATGAAACTTGAAGACGCAAGCGCTGGGCATGGGGAAACGGGACTGGTTCCTCCGCCGCCTAGCGAACTCACCGCTGTCCAGTTCTGAGACGTAGCACTCCTCGACCGCGCCGGCGGGAGTGTGGACTTTGGCGTCGATCACGCCGCGAGCCCCGTTCAGCTGCACCGCAAAGGAAGCCGGCTGGTTCACCTTCAAGCCAGTCTCCTGCGGGGACATGGAAAGGAGGGCTGGGTGAGACCCACATGCGGGAGATCGGGGGGAGGGGCTGCCCTAGAGGTCGGAAGGCGGCAGACGACCCTGGAATTCTGATGAAATCTGGGGAATCCGGAACATTACTGGTGGCACTGACTGTAGAAGCAGAGCCATTATGGCTGATAATAATAATAGATTATTATTATTATTATTATTATTATTATTATTATTATTATTATTATTTATACCTGGCCCATCTGGCAGGGTTTCCCTAGCCACTCTGGGCAGCTTCCAGCAAAATATTAAAATACAATAATTCATCAAATATTAAAAGCTTCTTTAAACAAGGCTGCCTTCTGGTGTCTTCTAAAAGTCAGATAGTTGTTTATTTCTTTTGACATCTGGTGGGAGGGCATTCCACAGGGCGGGCACGACTACCAAGAAGGCCCTCTACCTGGTTCCCTGGAACCTCACCTCTTGCAGTGAGGGAACCACCAGAAGGCCCTCGGAGCTGGACCTCAGGGCTGAACGATGGGGGTGGAGACGCTCCTTCAGGTCTACTGGGCCGAGGCCATTTAGGGCTTTAAAAGTCAGCACCAGCACTTTGAATTGTGCTCGGAAAAGTACTGGGAGGCAATGTAGGTTTTTCAGGACTGGTGTTATGTGGTCTCGGCGGCCGCTCCCAGTCACCGGTCTAGCTGCCGCATTCTGGATTAGTTGTAGTTTCCGGGTCACCTTCAAAGGTAGCCCCACATAGAGCGCATTGCAGTAGTCCAAGCGGGAGATAACCAGAGCATGCACCACTCTGGTGAGACAGTCCGCAGGCAGGTAGGGTCTCATCCTGCGTACCAGATGGAGCTGGTAGACAGCCACCCTGGACACAGAATTAACCTGCGCCTCCATGGACAGCTGTGAGTCAGGGGCACAGTTACCCCATTCAGGACCAGGGAGTCACTCACACCCACTCACCCCCCCCAAAACAGTATTTCTGTCTTGTCAGGATTCAACCTTGATAAGTCTCTCCTTCATGAACTTAACCAGTTTCCCCAATTACAGCACGCAGATATGTTTGGGGGCAAAGGGCCTTCTGTCAGCTTTGGCTGGGGGCCCAATTGCACCCCCATCTGGATAGGGATAGCCTAACGTCTGCCATCTATGCTCTGGTAACCTCTATATTAGATTATCGCAACATGTTCTACATGGGACTTGCCTCTGAAGACGGCTAGTGCTCGCTGGGCCAAGATGTTTGGCTACCGGTTAGTTTCCGGGCCCAATTCCAGGTGCTGGTTTTGACCTATAAAGCCTTAAGCGGCTCAGGACCACAATGCCTCAAGGACCGCCTCTCACCATATGAACGGACCTGGACCCTGCAGTCATCATTTAGGCCCTCCTCCGTGTGCCTCCTCCTCGAGAGGTCCAGAGGGTGAGAGAACAGGGCCTTCTCTGCAGTGGCTCCCCATCTGTGGAATGCTCTCCCCAGGGAGGCTCGCCTGGTGCCTTTGTTACATATCTTTAGACACCAGGCGAAAGCATTCTTCTTTTCCCAGGGCTTTGACTAATTAAACATTATATGGTCTTTTAAATGTGTTTTGGAAGTGAGAGTATTGGTTGTTGTTGTTGTTGTTACGTCGTGCATTTTTATTTTGTATTTTTATGTTGTCAACTGCCCTGTGATCTTCCTTTGAAGGGTGGTACATAACTATAATTATTGTTGTTATTAATAATACAGTGGTATCCTGGTTCTCAAACGCCTTAGTTCTCAAACAACTTGGAAACCCGAAGGAATAAGTGTTTGCGAACTTTTTTCAGAAGCCAAACATGCTCTGTTTTGAGTGTTACGCTTCCGATTTCAGTGCTACGCTTCCATTTTGAGTGTTACGCTGAGGTCTGTCTGTTTTTGCTATTTATTTTGCGTTGGTTTTTTTTGCGGCTCTTTTTTGTTTTGTTTTTGTGACTGTGTGGAACCCAGTTCAGCTACTGATGGATTGATTGAGAGAGAGCTACATTGGCTCCCAGTACGTTTCCGAACACAATTCTAAGTGTTGGTGCTGACCTTGAAAACCCTAAACGGCCTCAGACCTGTATACCTGAAGGAGCGTCTCCACCCCCACAGTTCAGCCCAGACACTGAGGTCCAGCGCCGAAGGCTTTCTGGCGGTTCCCTCCCTGCGGGAAGCAAAGCTACATGGAACCAGGCAGAGGGCCTTCTCGGTAGTGGCGCCCACCCTGTGGAACGCCCTTCCAGCAGAGGTCAAAGAGATAAGCGATCAACAACTACATGACCTTAGAAAACACCTGAAGGCAGCCCTGTTTAGGGAAGTTTTTAATCTGTGATGTGTTAATGTATTTTAATGTTTGCTGGAAGCCGTCCAGAGTGGCTGGGGAGACCCAGCCAGATGGGCGGGGTACAAATAACAAATTATTATTATTATTATTATTATTATTATTATTATTATTATTATTACCGTATTATTATAAACAACTATCTGACATTCAGAAAATACCTGAAGGCAGCCCTGTTTAGGGAAGTTTTTAACCTGTGGTATTTTAATGTATTTTAATATCTGTTGGAGGCTGCCCAGAGTGGCTGGGGAGACCCGGCCAGATGGGCGGGGTACAAATAATAAAGTATTATTATTATTATTATTATTATTATTATTATTATTATTACTGCAGTACATTGTTTATTGCTTTCATTTTATGGATCTATGGTCTCTTTAGATAGTAAAATTCATGTTGAATTGTTGTTTTAGGGGTTGTTTTTAAAAGTCTGGAACGGATTAATCCGTTTTGCATTACTTTCTATGGGAAAGCGCGCCTTGGTTTTGGAACGGACTTCCGTAACAGATTGAGTTTGAGAAACAAGGGACCACTGTATTCCCCAAAACGATTCTCTCTGGAGGGTAGCACTCAAACCCATGGCTTCAAGTTACAAGAAAGGATATTCTGACTCAACATCAGGAAGAACTTCCTGACAGCGAGAGCTGTTCAACAGTGGAACGGTCTCCTTCTGAAGGTTGTTGACTCTCCTTCCTTTGGAGGTTTTTAAGCAGAGGTTGGGTGGCCATCAGTCCTGGATGCTTTAGCTGAGATTCCTGCATGGCAGGGGGTTGGACTAGATGACCCCTGGGATCCCTTCTAACTCTATGATTCTACGGCTGACAATCTCCTTTCAAAGCTATCCAGGTTGGTGGCCATCACTCCTTCTTGGGAGAGAAGGTTCCGTAGGTTAACTATGAGCTGCATAAAGAAGCGCTTCCTTTTCTGTGTCCTGAATCTGTCCCTTCCTACCCCATCCTTTTCGTTCCCCAAATCCAGGGGTCCCCAGACTACGGCCCGTTGGCTGCATGCGGCCCGAGGGGCTCGTTTATCTGGCCCCCGGTGACCCCCAGCAACTCCCACCGCCCGTTGCTGCCGCCCGCTCTTACCGGCGCGGCTGCCCATCTCCAGGTCGACATGGGACCGGAAATAGCGTTTGCGCATGCGCAAAATGTCATTTCTGGGTCCCCGGAGGGCCGTGCGCACGCACACAAGCTATTTCCGGTGCCATGTCGTGCTGGAAATGACGTTTGCGCATGTGCAAATGCTATTTCCGGTGCCGCGCCGTGCTGGGAAAAGCGAGGGCGCGCATTCTCCTGCCCTCTGGCCCGCCGTGCGGTGAGTCTGGGGACCCCTGCCCAAATCTATCAGAAGCCCCCCAGGACTCCTCTTGGGGGATACACCCTCCCTCCTGCAGGGGGCATCAGGCTGGGCAGGCCAGTACCTGGAGGCTGGTGACCGTCAGGCGGTGCGCGTCGTCCGAGAGCGAGGCCACGGGAACCACGAAGGGGCTGTCGGGGATGTGCTCGTCGTTGAATTTGATGGACACCTCGTAGTCACCTGACGGAGAGAGGAGGGGGTTAAGGCCGGAGGTGGAGCAATTCCCCTTTGCAGCGTTCGGGGGTTTCTTCGTTCAGGGAAATGGCAAGTAAAGGGGGGGCAGGGTTGATTTCATTTCATTAAACTTATGGCTGCAAGAGAAAAACTCCAATCCGTTTGCAAACGAAACGGAACAGCAGAATCGTCGGTCAAACGGACAGTTTAAATAAAACGTTCGAAGGATGAAATTGGCAATGTGCTAAAAACAGACTGAAACGTACAGAAGCATTCTGCGAGGGCTTGCCTAAACAAGAACGTTTTCTGTGGGTGCTGAAAAGAGCGCCTGCCTGACGTCAATAGGCAGGGAGTTCCGAAGGACCACGCAAATGATAGAAGTGGGTTCTGTGAAAGATAAGCGGGCACAGAATCCTTTGGAACAAATAAAACTATGCAGGGGCTTAAGTGTCTGATTGTGGTCCCCCCACCCAGCCCAGAGGCATCAACCAGCAGCGTGATCCGTGGCAGCGAACAAGCCCCTGCCCCAAATACCCTACCTGGTTCCTGGACGATGTAGGAGACTCCGCAGGAGCCATCTTTGCGGTCCTCAAAGGCAATCTCCGCCTTGCTAGGACCCTCCACGGCGATGGAGAGACCCCCGGCCCCTGCCTCCCGCGTCCAGATGCTGAACTCGGCTGGGGAGAAAAAGAGTATGAAGGTTTTAGGCAGAGGTTGGATGGCCACCTGTCAGGGATGTTTCCGTTGGGATTCCTGAATTGCAGGGGGTTGGATTGGATGACCCTTAGGAACCCCTCCCAAATCTCCGATTCTATCATTCTTCCGCTGCGATTCCTGGGACTACTAGGGGCTGAGGAAAACTCATAGGTTTCATGACTTCCTCATCCCTGCTCAGCACAGATCTGTCAGGGATTCTTCAGTTGCAATTCCTTCAGTTGCGTTGCAGGGGGTCAGACTAGATCAGGGGTCGGCAACATGCGGCCCATGGGCTGGATGTGGCCCACGAAGACGGTTTTACCAGCCCACGAGCTGCCCCCGAACTGAGCCGCCTGTTCGGTTAGTACCCCCCCCCGCTGCGCTAAACCAATGCAGCACAGTACGGGGACTTGCCGAGTGGCGTCTGCGTATGTCCAGACGTAGAAAATCGCTTCTGCGCAGGTGTGATTTCCGGCGTCTGGGCATGCGCAGAGGTGATTTCCTTCATCGCGCTGCACCAGTCTGGCCCACGGGCAATCTCCGTGGGAGTCATCTGGCCCATGGCTGATAAACCTTGCTGCCCCCTGGACTAGATGAACCTTGGGGGTTGTGGGGTGTAATCCATTGGTGCAGTCAAATGCAACATTCCTTCTTTCCCTAGAATGGGCACAAGCAGGGGGACATCCAGTCAGTGTAACTTTCTGTTCCACTGGTCTGGAGCGTCCTCCCCCTGCATGTGACCTGGGAGATGGGTGTGGATCTGGCTGACTCCATAAAAAATTCCTTCCAGTAGCACCTTAGAGACCAACTAAGTTTGCTCTTGGTATGAGCTTTCGTGTGCATGCACACTTCTTCAGATACACTGAGACAGAAGTCACCAGACCCTTATATATAGTGAGAGGGTGGGAGGGGTATTACTCAGAGGGGTGGTGGGAATGTCCACCCCAGGTGATTCAGGACCCTAAAGTGTGTTTTATATAATCGGCTTTTTATTTCGGTTCTTTGTACAGTGGTACCTCTGGTTACGAACGGGATCCGTTCCGGAGCCTCGTTCGTAACCTGCGACGTCTGTATCATGAAGCGCCGCCTCTGCGCATGTGCGTGATGCGATTTGGTGCTTCTGCACATGACGTCACCGCACGCTTCTGCGCATGCGTGACAAACCCGGAAGTAACCCATTCCGTTACTTCCGGGTCGCCGCCCGAACGTACGCATCCCGCAGCGTACATAACACGAGGTATGACTGTATATCGCATTGTTGTTTTGTTGCTAGGGCTGATGGCTGACGCAAATAAAGATTACCGTATTTTTCGCTCCATAAGACGCACCTGACCATAAGAGGCACCTAGCTTTTAGAGGAGGAAAGGGGGAAAGCCCCGTTTTTGGGGGGATCAGCTCACAGTTGTGCAGCTTCTTTTGCAAAGGGGAAAAGCCCCTTTTTATGAGGATCAGCTCCAAGTTGTGCAGCTTCTTTTCAAAGGGGAAAAGCCCCTTTTTTGAGGATCAGCTCAAAGTTGTTGAGCTTACTTTGCAAAGATTAAAAAAATCCTGTTTTTATGGGGTTCAACTCACAGTTCTGCAGCTTCTTTAGGGAAGGAAAGGGAGCCGTTTCTACAGTTTCCAGACAGATAATCTAATCAGCCAGTCACATGTCGCTGGGGAAACAAACAGCCTCCCTCTGTAGAACATTCAACAATGGAGGCCTGGGCAAGGGGGTGGGGCCGGAAACGGAGCCAGAGATCGACCACACATTCGCTCCATAAGACGCACAGACATTTCCCCTTACTTTTTATGAGGAATAAAGCGAGTCTTATGGAGCAAAAAATACGGTAATTCATTGAGGCTATCCTGTGCTCTCTTACCTGGGACGCCGGCCACGCCTCTCTCCAGGCCGGTGCCTCCCGCTCGGACCTTGTGGGAGCCTCCTTCGCCCAGAGGCCCCACGGTGAACTGGAAGGGGCTCCCGGGGACGTGCTGCCCTCGGTACTTGACGTTGACGGTGTGGGGGCCCATCTCCTGCGGCACGAAGCGCACCGAGTAGGCGCTATCGTCCCCCTCGATGATCTCCGCCTCCGCCATCTTCCCCGACGGGCTGGTCACCTGGGCAGTCATGGCCTGCAAGCCCGCCTCACCTGGACCGGGAGGAGGCAAGACAGGGAAGAGTCCGTCAGAAGGCCGCCGGCCAATGGAGAGCCTGCAAAAAGGCCTGGCCAATCCCGAGCAGTCTCACGCACATGCAGCCTCCCCAACTTAGGTGAGGAACCATATGATTATACATGGTCCTAGAGTTTTCAGTTCAGCTCAATGCATGTAACTATAACTATTACAGTGGTCCCTCGACTTGCGAAGTACTCAACATCCGTATTTTTCGACTTACGAATGAAAAAAAGTGGCCGCACACCTACGAATTTTTCGACATCCGAATGGAAATCGTTGCCGGTTTAGATGCTGGACTTACGAATTTTAGATGTGGGTTTTTTCGACTTACGGATTTTTCCGAATATTTTTCTCCCAACGCATTCCTATGGGAAATCGACTTACGATTTTTTTCGACCTACGAATGTCCATTCGGAACGGATTAAATTTGTAAGTTGAGGGACCACTGTATTATCATTTATTATTTTCAGCTGTTATCTCTGAGAAACATAGAAAATAACAGGACAAACTAATACGATTCCTTAAAACTTAGGTAAGGAACCACACGTGTAAATGTTGTGTAATAACTTAAATTTTAATTTATGCGACTGAGACAAAACGTAATTTCATGTAATGTTTGATACCTCCAGCTGATGAAGGTAATCTCTGTTTGTACTTGAATGGATCAGTTTTTGTCATAATTTACTATTGATTCGCAAGTAGGGATTATTCCCACTATTGAAACTTATATTGGCCAGAGTTCTTGGTGTGTTTTTCCCCTGGTACATTTAATAACAAGAACTCCAATTTATTTAACGCCTCGCCAATCAGAGCAGCCCGAGGCTCCCCCCCCCTCCGGGATGCTCCTGTTTCCAATTGCTCATAACAGAAGGAACACGTTTCTAGTCCTCATGACTGCAGTTTGGAGATGCAATAGGGAAAATGCTTCCTTAAAACAGGTGTTCGGTACTGGCATACTTTTTTTGGGGGGGGGAAGTATTAGGGTATAGAAATATCATAGTGGGGAAAGCGCTACGCGGGGCTGCCCTTGAAGCTGACCCAGAAACTCCAGCGGGTGCAGAATGCTGCGGCGAGGCTCCTTACGGGGTCCTTGCCGCGGGACCACATTCATCCAGTGCTTTACCAGCTTCACTGGCTCCCGGTGGAGTACAGGATCAGGTTTAAGGTGCTGGTTTTGACCTTTAAAGCCCTACGCGGCCTAGGACCCTCGTACCTACAGGACCGCCTCTCCCGGTATGCCCCGCAAAGGACCTTAAGGTCCACAAATAACAACTTGTTGGAGGTCCCGAGCCACAAGGTTGTTAGACTGGTCTCAACTAGGGCCAGGGCCTTTTCTGTTTTGGCCCCAACTTGGTGGAACGCTCTGTCACAAGAGACCAGGGCCCTGCGGGATTTGACATCTTTCCGCAGGGCCTGCAAGACAGAGCTGTTCCGCCTGGCCTTCGGGTTGGACTCAGTCTGATGTTTCCTCCCCTTAGGGTTTTGACTATGGGCGATAAACGAAGCGGAATTTTAAATTGGCTTTTTAACCTGTATTTTAATTAATGGTTTTTCTTTTTATACTTTATTGTAATTTTTACTGATGTTAGCTGCCCTGAGCCCGGATTCGGCTGGGGAGGGCGGGGTATAAATAAAATTTATTATTATTATTATTATTATTATTATTATTAATTTCGGAAGGTAACATCCTCCTAAACTATATACCGAATATATGGGGCCTGGCAATCGGTCAACGTAAATGCATTTTCCATGTCCTCACATCTGGAAAAAAGACTGATACTGAAACATTGGAAGGAGAAATATGGCTTCCCTTCGATAAATTGATAAATGACATAACTCTGGCAACCCACCAATGGTTCGCTTTCAGGTGAAGACTACGCATGGACAAATTTAATATTTAGAATGCATTTGTCAAAACCATAGTGACACATGGATTAACACATCCTTGAGGGACACAATAAGTTTATCCATCTAAACAATAAGTTTATTCATCTAAAAGGCTAAAGTTTCGTAGCCTTATATGGTTGTTTTGTTATTGCCATTTTCCTCTGCTTTTAAAAATGTTTTTAATGTATTCCCTTCCTCCTTTTTTCTTTTCTTTCTAATTTACTTTACTATAATAATCTCAATAAAATAATCAATATTGGGGGGGGGGGGGAATGATTGCAGTCTGGAAAGGAATAAGCTGCATCCACTGAAAGCTTTAAAATTAGAGGAGCCGCGGCAACATTCTGGTCCCTGACGCCTCTTCCCTTGACCCCTTGTGCGAATATTCAGAGTCATGCAAAAGATCAGGTGTTGGGGCTGGGATAAAACACGCAAATACACTGTGACCATGCATAAACAAGCTTAATGCATTTCTAAAATTCATTCGGAGCACTGAATCGACACACGCACAAACACACAGGGAGAGGATATCAAGAGCTTCAGAGCAGTGAATAGGAAATAAGCAAAATTCTCGTGCAACGTCTAGTTGGTGCTGACCTTTAAAGCCCTAAACAGCCTCGGCCCAGTATACCTGAAGGAGCGTCTCCACCCCCATTGTTCAGCTTTGACACCGAGGTCCAGCAGCGAGGGCCTTTTGGCGGTTCCCTCGCTGCGAGAAGCCAAGTTACAGGGAACCAGGCAGAGGGCCTTCTCGGTGGTGGCACCCGCCCTGTGGAACGCCCTCCCAGCAGAGGTCAAAGAGAAAAACAACTACCAGACTTTTAGAAGACATCTGAAGGCAGCCCTGTTTAGGGAGGCTTTTAATGTTTAATAGATTATTTTATTTTAATACAGTGGACCCTCAACTTACGAAGGTAATCCGTTCCGACGGATTCCTCGTAAGTCGAAAAAATCATAAGTCGAGTCCTCATAGGAATGTGTTGAAGAACGCATTTGTAGGTCAAAAAAACCTTCGGGACACGAAAAAACCGCATGTAAAGCGGCCGCGGCTTCCGTTCGGAAGTCGAAAAAATTCGGAAGCGGCGGCTGCTTTGATCCCTCGTAACTCGAAAAATACGGAAGTCGGGTTACTCGTAAGTCGAGGGATCACTGTATTCTGTTGGAAGCCGCCCAGAGTGGCTGGGGAAACCCAGCCAGATGGGCGGGGTATAAATATATTATTATTATTACTATTATTACTATTAATAATATTATTTATTATAGAAGGGGCTGCCTCTCCAAGCCGCCAAGGTTTAGACGCCTGGCTTGGACATTTTTTCCCATGATCTGCCCCCAAAGCTGAACAACTTTCTAACAAAAATCCTGGCTATGCCCATGCTTTACCCACCCCCATAAAATATCTGATGGAGCCCCCCCCCCCCAGTAGATGGGCACTGTCATTCAAATGGTGCTTGTGACTGATTCTGAGGGGCAGGGCTTACCTGGGCTCCCCCTCCCCAACAATATTTTATTCAGGTTGGCACCCCTGCTTCATTGCAAGATCTAAACGTTGCCGGGTGTTCGAGAAAGCTTCCCGAGAGCTGAGCTGGCCAGCCAAAAGGAACAGAGGTCTAGGAAACCGCTCGGGCACCCAGAGCGGCAAACAAGACGTGAACCCGGGGGCGGGGTGTCGCTACGTAGCACGCACGAGCAGCTTTGATGCACATGCGCACTACGTAGCCGTAGCGGGTTGCTGCCACCGCCGCTCTAGCACCGTACGGATGGTGCCGGGATCCTCTGCTCGTGGCGATCCTCTGCTCCCGGCACCGTCCGTACAGCGCTGGAGCGGCGCCGCTGGCAAACCGCATGCCTCGTCACCCCTGGAGATGTGGCACCAGCAGCGCCCCGCCCCCACCGCTCCCACGTTACTACGCCCCTGAAAAGGAAACCCCCTTTGCAAGACCTTCGTTGGCGATCGCAACGCCTTTGCGAAACCAGAACTGCCGGCAAGATGCACAACCTTATGTCTGAGTTAACTGGGCTAAGGCCTTCCTTCCTGGTGGACTCTGTGTGTGTGTGTGTGTGTGTGTGTGTGTGTGTGTGTTCTTGTATAATTATAATATAATTATAATATTATTATAATAATAATATAATAATAATTATTCGGACTACGATCCGGAGACCCCCACTCTGCTGCAAACTTCGCAGGGTGTGGCATTGGGCCAGTGCCTGCCTCTCAGGGTTGTTGTGGGGATTAAGTGAGGAGGGGTGGGACCATGCATAGCCCCCCCCCTTGAGCTCCTCAGTGCAAAAAGTGGGGTGCACATGCAACAAGTGTAGAGTGAACCTTCTAAATGCCTGCCTGCTAGCAGGCGCACCTCTGCCCGACTCCTTGCCCCCACCGTGCAAAAAAACCGCACACAGGCGCACACGAGAGGCCCATGCAACCCCGCAGCACGGCACACTGCGCCCCACGGGGGCCCACGCACCCTCCTGGGTCGTCCGGGCGATGCTTCCGAAAGAGCCGAGGCTCTCGCGCCCCAGGAAGTCTCCGAAGACGTTGTGGAAGGGGTCCCCGCCCACTTGGGTGGACTCCTCCACCCGCACCTCTCGCTTGGTCTCGCCGCCCCGCGTCTTGCTGATCTCCGTCCGCTCGGTGCGCGTGTATGTGTGGCTGCTGCGCGTGAAGGTGCGCGTCAGCCGCTCCTGGGCCGAGACCATCTGGAACCAGTTCCCTGCGCGGGCGGCGGAGGAGGAGGAAGGAGAAGCGGGGGTAAGACAGGGAGGAGAGAGGAAAGTTAGAAAGAGGGTCCTCCGAGGTGGTCTTCGCATCAGAAAGGTGGGGCATGATCCATGAGAGGCAGTCACGTACAACATTCCTTGTAATGCTAGAGAATGGTCCACGATACAAAGCGTTCTCTCATACTGCATTACGGTGTGGTACGCTGGCTTGACAGCCATGGACAGAAAGGCCCTACAGAGGGTGGTGAAGACAGCACAGGATATCGTGGGCTGTCCCCTGAGCCCGCCAGATGTTATCGCAGAGGACCGTTGCCTCAGAAGAGCGAGGAACCTTCTCAGGGATGACTCACACCCTGGCCAGCACCTTTTTAATATAGATACAGCAGCATGATAAGCCGAACCAACAGGTTAAAGAACAGTTTCGACCCGTAGGCTGTGAGGCTGCTGAATGGAAGACAGCAACATTGCAGCTGATGTTAGGGATTGGTGGTAGTATGACAGGACACAGAGTGTGACAAGGACTGAGAGATTGTAGGGGGGAGGGGGGCTCGTTTAATCTCACTGTAAACATGTGGTACAGGGACAGTAAAGTATTTCTATTTCTATTAGAAGACATGCAAGGAGATGTTTGGTCCAGCCAGTCGAAACTTCCTGTTCCTCCTGGCTGGAGCATCCTTCCTTTGGCATGTGATAGAAGGTGGGCCTGACCTAACCTGTCCAGGTAACAAAAGAAGAGTTTGGATTTGATATACCGCTTTATCACAACCCGAAGGAGTCTCCAAGCGGCTCACATTCTCCTTCCCCTTCCTCCCCCACAACAAACACTCTGTGAGGTGAGTGGGGCTGAGAGACTTCAGAGAAGTGTGACTAGCCCAAGGTCACCCAGCTGCATGTGGAGGAGAGGGGAATCAAACCCGGTTCACCAGATTACGAGTCCACCGCTCTTAACCACTACACCACACTGGCTCTTGAGTCACGCAGCACACCTCCCTCTTCCTTCTTCATTTGACTAGATTCTAGCTAGGACTGCCCTGCTAGCTCTCAGCTAGCAGAAGCACTGGGATTATTCCCCCATATGGGGTAGATCCATATGTACACATCTGTCACTAAGTCTGCCTTCAGGGATCCAACTGTGAACTGATGTGAGTAAACTTCTCTTCTTGACTTTGAATAAGATTGTGGCGTCTTTATTCTTTTAAGAGGGATTCAAGGGAACTTACCAGGAACGTACCACACAATCTGAGACGGACTGAATTGTGTAATAGTGAGAGGCTCACACAAGCCTGCGACCAGCTATCTGCTGTGCATGTAAAAAGGGGAATGTAACTCTGCTACGTAAAGGAACTTGCTAGCGCAAGTTAGGAAGGATATTAATAAACAATATATCCTCTCCTGCCACCCTGAACATTCCCACAGGAAGAAGCCCCCTCTCCCCGGGGCAAAGGATCTGCCGCCTCTAACTGCGAAAGCCTTTCCACATTGGTTCTGAAAAGGCAAGTGGCTAGTCCTCATTGCCACAGGTGCTGCTACCGACTTAGATCTGGGCGGGCTTTTTTCTGTCACCAGGGGCTAAGCAAATGCAAGTTTTTGAAAAGGCAAGTGAGGCAGTGAATCGTTTCGGAAGATGACTCCAACAAGTCCCCCTCTCGCTCTCCCTGCCTCTTGGGAAACCCCAGGAACTGCGATCTATCCTGCAGCGATAACAATACTTAGAGAACGTAAGATGGAGAACCAACGGTGGGCTAGGTGGCTCTGGGTGCCCCGTGGCAGGAACAGGCGGCCAGCGGCCAAAACCGGAACGCGAAGCCACAAAACCATCCAAGTTAGCATTCTCTGCCTCCCGCGGCAGGTTAACTATGCATAGTTGTTTTTTTCGTAAATTTATTTATTTGGGTTTTTCAAATTAAAATTTTACAATAACATCAACATACAATATCGAAACAAGATTCCACAGAACTTCCTGGACTTCCCTCCTCCCCTTGATGGGTCCTATTCTTAGTCCTTTCCTCCTGCATCTTCTATAATAACCCAAATCTTTTGCATCTCCTTTGTGTCCAAAATCAAACGTTAAACTACAAGTGATATTCCAATCACACTAACAACTTTACCTGTCTACAATGGTTTTTAAGATAAGATTACAATTCCCCCCCCCCCCATTCCTTATTAACCTTTTGGTCTTCCCGGTTTCTGATTCTTCTGGTCATTTTTGCCATTTCGGCAAAATGCCAAAACTACGAGTCGTTTTAACTAGGCTCTTTGGATGGTTATGACCTATAGTTTTACAAAAGAGGGAGAAAAGGGTTTTTTCCTTCAAAATTCTGGAATCCCAGATTTGTGCAACAGGTGTTGTTTCAGCTCCAGTCTGGACCACACCGGCGACAGAGCAGAAAGGAGGAAGGGGGTGGGAGGGGGGTGGAAACGCAGTCCCCTGGGGGTAATAATGCTCCGCAGCCCGTTCAAGTCCTGGGCCCTCGGCTGCCCCCAACCCCCCCAACCCCCCGTTCCCCAAGATGTGCCCCCTTACCTGGGATTTTGAGATTCAGGTCGCACGTGCTGCCAATGGTGGCGATGGATGGCGCCTGGCGCCGGCGAGTGATGCTTTCCTTCATGCGCCCCTCGCCCGACATCTTCACGGTGAAAGGGCTTCCTGGAAAGGCAGTGATAGCATAGCTGTTACCCTGAGATCCCGGCGGTATCCCAAGCTACGCCCAAAAGGCGGCTGGGTTTTGGCTCTGGGGTGAAATTTCACAAAGTTTATATACCGCTTATTTTGTTTTTCTGGGGACAGGGGGAACCTCAAAGCAGTTTACAAAAAAAAGCTAAGGCGAGAAAATCTTACGGTAACGCTTTAAAGCATACGAAAAGGAGAAATCCTGCAAAAGAGGTTAAAATCCTTGCCCACTTTCTCTAAGCATCTCAACTAGAATGTTTCCCGCAGGCGCCGAGAGGAAGACCAAGTGGCAAGGAGTTCCAAAGGGCCAGCACTGCCATGCTGGACAACTGAGTTCTTACAAACGTGAAACAGGTATGAGTGGCAGGCGTGCCAGTCTTGGTCAGGTGGGGCCGTGTGGGGAAAGGCAAGCTGGTAGGTAAAGACGATACGATGAAGAAAGAAACCTTTGCTTGCTTTGGTGTGGAAAGAGAGGCAGGCAAGGGGCTCCCCCTCTTCCACCTCCCTTCGACTTCTGATTCACCCCCAAGAGGAGCCCGGCTGGATCAGACCAATGGCTCATCTAGGGTGATATCCTGTTCTCGCAGCGACCAAACACCCCATAGAACCTAGTACAGTGGACGCTCTGGTTGCGAACGTGATCCGTGCAGGAGGCGCGTTCGCAACCTGCAGCGTTCGCAACCTGCAGCGCCGCAATTCGGTGCTTCTGCGCATGCGCAAAGCGCAATTTAGTGCTTCTGCGCATGCGCCGAAACCCGGAAGTAACCCGTTCCGGTACTTCCAGGTTTGGCGCGTCCATAACCTGGAAGCATGCAACCCGCAGCGATCACAACCCGAGGTATGACTGTAATCTGGATAGACTGCTTCTGGACCTGGAGGTTCTACAAGAACATCCGAAGAGCTTTCTGTGTCAGACCAACGGTCCATTCAGCCCAGCAACCTGTTCTCAAAAGTGGCTAACCAGACGCCACTGGATCCGAGCGCCAGAGCCCTCTCCCTACTCCTGCAGTGTCCATCAACTGCCGTTCAGAAGCTTCACTGCGTCCAGTTGTGGAGGCAGAACATAGCCATCCTAGCTAGGAGCCATCAACAGCCCTCTCCTCCTCCGGGAATTTGCCTAACCCTCTTTTTCCAAGCGACGTGCAGCCACCTCCCCTCCGTTGCGAGAGGCTGGGGCGGGCCACGTTTTGCAAGTGGGGCCGGGAAGCTGAGGACTAGAACCTTGAAGTCTGCAACACACAGAGGGCACGCCGGCGGCCGGAGGAGAGGCACAGACCTGGCACATGCTTGTCGGCAAACTTAATGTTGATGATGTAGTTCCCGGGCTCCGTAGGGCAGTAGGTGACTTTGCAGGTTCCGTCCTCCATATCCTCACAGTTGATGTCGACTTTGCTGGGGCCCTCAATGGACAGGCCGAGGCCGCCATAACCTGGAGGGGAAGGAAGCAGACAGCGTCAGGCCTGACTGCTACTTATGTATCACATCCCACAAAAACCGTGATTCCTTTTTTTTAACTGAGCTGGTTTCTATGCTGCATTTCCTCCCAATCTTCCTGCCTTCAATATTGAAGCAATTTCATCCAGGGCTTCTCCACCTGACCTTTCCCCAGGCCACACCCCCTCCCCACAGGCCACACCCCTCTCCCCCGCCCGCTTCAAGTGGCTTTGCCTGGCTGGTAGGTGCCCTTCAGATCTGACCATGCTTGTCTGGATGGTGGACATGGGTGGAGGGGCAGGGGCTGGGTAGGAACCAGCCTCTTTTAAGAAAGTCGTATTTGTTGCTCCTCCCACTTTTGGCCCCCGGAAGCTTGACGCGGCCCTCGGGTGGGAAGAAAGGTTCCCTAACGAGGATGGGCTCCCGGGGTCATTCTGAATAAGGTGCACCGAGGGAAGAACACGGAAAGCTAAAACCGTGTGTGATTGGGTCAAGATTCTGGGAGTTGGACTAGATGACTCTTGGGGTTCCGTCCAACTCTACGATGCCATGATTCCTATCCCGAGATGTCAGATTCTCTTATCGGTTGCTCAATAGTAACACCAAACCGTCTTGTCTTTAAGTCTCTTTATTTCAGTGCCAAGCTATTTACAGTGCAGAGCTAAGTCTTATCATGTCTGCTCAGTCGCTAGCAGAATCCGGAAGTGCCTCCCTCCTGTTTTGGCGCCAACACCACAATCTCGGCATCCTAAATTGCCGCCTTCTCCTCCTACGTGAGATATGCGCCGGAACTGACGCCTCCCCCTCCGAGCGAGTCTGCTGGGTGGTGCCAGGTCTCCCACTAACTCCCTGGACACCTGGCACTCCCTGGCTCCCAGCCACTAACTGCTCCTCCCCCGAACAGGGGCTGCCAGATTCACTCGAAGATGAATCTGTCGTTAACACAGGCTGTATGCACTCAGAGCTGGACTGGCAGGGGTGGGCAGATCCCTGACACGAGACAAACAGGCATGGGGCTTTGGGTCACGGTGCAACTCCACACCCCCTTCCCCCCTCACCTGCGGTGCGCGTGTCCACGATGAATTCGGACACCTCAAAGGTGCGCCCTTCCACCAGCCCCTTTCCCGAGACTTTAACTTTGCTGGCGTCTCCAATCTCCGACTGGCCCACCATAATCTTGAAGGGGCTGTTGGTGACGTGCTTGCCACTCTTCTTCACGCTGACCACGTGCTCCCCGACCTCCTTGGGGGTGAAGGAGATGCCTGGGGGGGGGGGGAAGAAGAAGTAGAAGAAGAGTTTGGATTTGATATCCCGCTTTATCACTACCCGAAGGAGTCTCAAAGCGGCTAACATTCTTATTTTTCCTTTTTTTACAAAAGAAAACACCAAAAAGAAAAGAACAAAACAGACACAAAAAATACATAAACAAATACATACATAAAAGTTATTACAAAACCATACAATTCTTCATGATACACTAAACTCTTTAACTCCAACTGAAAAATATGACAACAAATAAACATACCGACTAATACAATATTTTATACATTTTTTGTGTGTAAATTTTGTACAAATATTGACTTCCCTAAACCTACACTCCACCGCTTCAAAAAAGCACATATAGAATGTCCCAATTTTAACACTGAAACCAACTATTGATAATCCATTTGATTGATATCTGTTTAACTTAAAGGTTAACATTTCACTTGCTTTTATTACTTGTTCTACAGGAGCTATTGCAAAGCATGTAACCTGTTCAAAGTGGCTGTCGTGTCCCCAATGGTAACTGTAGCTAGCTGTCAAGAACACACGCCACTCCGAGAAGTCAGCGGAAGAAGTCTTGAAGTTTATTGTACAGCACACAGAGAAACGTGGAAAGTCCGTGAGGATTCTGAGGAGGCCACCTCAGAATCCCCCTTTAATACACCTTGCTGGGTGACTCCCAATTCCCCCCTCCCTTCTGCCCTAAAGGTCCGGGGGCGATCCACTTCCTCACCCGGGATGGCTTGGACAAAAGAGTTAACTGCTCTGGTCTACCTGCACTATTCATGGGTGCTTTTTACATTGTTATTGCGATGCTGCCGGTTCCTCTGCTGGTGGCTTGTTAGCGGTCGTTATCGCCCATCCTGGGGTTGTTTACCCCTGGGGCATGCCTGGGCGAGGTCGGGCCTTGCTGTGCTCAGCTTAACCCCTGCGTGCCTGGCTCCGCTGTTGCCCCCTTTCCTGGCCCGCTGCATGGTTCCCCTTCCTGGCGCCCGCATGGCGCGACCCCACTGTCTAGTCGGGTCGCGACAGCGGCTCACATTCTCCTTTCCCTTCCTGCCCTACAACAAACACTCTGCGAGGTGAGTGGGGCTGAGAGACTTCAGAGAAGTGTGACTAGCCCAAGGTCACCCAGCAGCTGCATGTGGAGGAGCGGAGATGCGAACCCGGTTCACCAGATTACGAGTCCACCGCTCTTAACCACTACACCACACTGGGAGGGAAGAGTCAGTGCAAGGCAGAAAGGGAGCAGCAGAAGCAGAGCCCCCCAGACCCCCGGACTCCCCTATCCAAACAAAACTAGCCCCATAGGAATTGGGTGCAGCAATAGCGCCACCCACTGACAAGCAAAGGAACTGCTTCCTCCCCCCAGTAGATTTTATGAAAGTTTGAAAGAATATAACAAAGGTTTATATCCAATAACCTTTTTAGCAAAGGTAAGGAAAACCTAATCCAGTTTTTAAAATTTTAATTTATGCGTTTAACGAAAGTAACCGTAAGATGCGTGCGTAAGGTTAAAAAAACCAATCTAAATAAGAACACAACACAAAAGGAAGAAAAGGCAAAACGAAAAAAGTTGGGGAGAGAAAGAAATAAGGGAAAGAAGGAAGGAAGAAAAGAAAGAAAGGGGAGGGGAAGAGGACTTCTGATTTTTCCTCTGTCAAATATAGAAAATTATTCAAATCATCCACTCCAAAATAACACCTAACAATCCCACTTTCTGTAAATTTCTTCAATCCTCAAACTCGCATAAAGGGAGAGGCAACACCGCCAGAATGAGAGAGACGTTTCTGTCTGAAGTAGCCACAGAGCAGGAACAGCAAAAAGCCAGGGTGGCATAGTGGTTAGAGTGCTGGATTAAGACCAGGCTTCGAATCCCTACTCGGCCCTGAAGCTCACAGGCCCAGTCTCTCTCAGCCTAACCTACCTCGCAGGGTTGTCATCATGGGGGTAAAATGGAGGAGCAGCAGAACTGCGCACGCCCCCCCTCGAGAAAGGTGGGGTTGAAATGTAAGGCATCAATAGAGGACAGCTTTGCGAGTTTTCACAGGTCTCCGTCTGTCGGTGAACAAAGTTTGCAAAAAAAGAGAGGAGAAAACCCTCGGCATACTCACCGATGTGCCGGTTCGGCAGGCGCTTGAGCAAGCAGGGCTCTTCGTTGCCGGACGGCGCCCGGATGCTGGCCGTCAGCAGGCTCAGGTCGCTCTCGGTGATTTTCAGAGAGACGTCGGTGGAGGTCCCCACATTCAGCTGGGAGGTGCGCATGGAGTCGTCACCTGGGAAGGGGAATTGCGTGAGCGAGAGCAAGCACAACGCGGGAACGCCAGAAGAAATACAGCGGTACCTCCGGTTCTGCACGGGATCCGTTCCAGAGCTCCAGTCAGATCCCGAGGAATTCGCAACCGGAGGTGCCTGTTCTGCGCATGCGCACGGGGGCAAAACCCAAACAAATACTTCTGGGTTTGCCGCATGCGTAACCCAAAGGTTATGCAAACAGAGGGGTGTGTATCCAGAGGCGCCACTGTACAGTGGACGCTTGGCTTGCGAACGCGATCCGTGCAGGAGGCGCATTCGCAACCTGCAGCGGCTCGCGCCGCTGCGTCTGCACACGTGCGTGATGCAATTCGGCGCTTCTGCACATGCGGAAAGCGCAGTTTAGCGCTTCTGCCCATGTGCGAGTGCCGAAACCCGGAAGTAACCCGTTCCGGTACTTCTGGGTTCAGCGTGTTCGCATCCTAGGACCTAGGACCCTCGTACCTACGGGACCGCCTCTCCTGGTATGCCCCGCAGAGGACCTTAAGGCCCACAAATAACAACATTTTGGAGGTCCCGAGCCACAAGGTTGTTAGACTGGTTTCAACTAGGGCCAGGGCCTTTTCAGTACTGGCCCCAACTTGGTGGAACGCTCTGTCACAAGAGACCAGGGCCCAGCGGGATTTGACATCTTTCCGCAGGGCCTGCAAGACAGAGCTGTTCCGCCTGGCCTTTGGGTTGGACTCAGTCTGATGTTTCCTCCGCTTATGGTTTTGATTATAGGTGATAAATGAAGCTGCATTTCAATTTTAAATTTTAACCTGTATTTTAATTAACGGTTTTTCTTTCTTTTATATTTTATTGTAATTTTTATTGGTGTTAGCCGCCCTGAGCCCGGTTTCGGCTGGGAAGGGCAGGGTATAAATAAAATTTATTATTATTATTATTATTATTATTATTATTATCCTGAAAACACGCAACCCGCAGCGAGTGCAACCCAAGATATGACTATATTCTGATTCCTCTCCCTTGGTAGAACAGGACTCTCATTTTGTGACCTCGACTTACATTGCAAGTCTCTTTAGTCTCTACCTTCTGTCCATAGGTGACCTATTTTGGCTTTATTTAATGTCTGCATTTGTTCAACAGGGATCTATCATTGGGTTTGGGCTACGAATATTTTTTTATATATAAAAAAGGTAAAGGTCCCCTGGACGGCTAAGTCCAGTCAAAGGCAAAGGTTGCGGCGCTCATCCCGCTTTCAGGCCGAGGGAGCCGGCGTTTGTTCCGGGTCTTGTGGCCAGCAGGACTAAACCGCTTCTGGTGCAACGGGACATTGTGACGGAAAACAGAGCGCACGGAAACGCCGTTTACCTTCCTGCCGGAGCGGTACCTATTTATCTACTTGCACTTTGACGTGCTTTCGAACTGCTAGGTGGGCAGGAGCAGGGACCGAGCAATGGGAGCTCACCCCGTCGCGGGGATTCGAACCGCCGACCTTCCGATCGGCAAGCCCTAGGCTCTGTGGTTTAGACCACAGCGCCACCCGCGTCCGGGGTAGTTTGTAGGAATTCGGGTCACTGGTGTTCTGAAGGGTGGGTGCACTATACGGTGGTACCTCAGGTTACATACGCTTCAGGTTAAGATAATAATAATAATAATAATAATAATAATAATAATAATAATAATTTATTATTTGTACCCCGCCCATCTGGCCGGGTCCCCCCAGCCACTCTGGGCAGCTTCCAACAAATATTAAAATACATTAAAATATCACAAGTTAAAAACTTCCCTAAACAGGGCTGCCTTCAGGTATTTTCTAAATGTCATGTAGTGGTTTATCTCTTTGACCTCTGATGGGAGGGCGTTCCACAGGGCGGGCGCCACCACCGAGAAGGCCCTCTGCCTGGTTCCCTGTGGCTTTGCTTCTCGCAGTGAGGGAACCGCCAGAAGGCCCTCGGCGCTGGATCTCAGTGTCCGGGCTGAACGGTGGGGGTGGAGACGCTCCTTCAGGTATACAGGACCGAGGCTGTTTAGGGCTTTCAAGGTCAGCACCAACGCTTTGAATTTTGCTCGGAAACTCCGCTAACCCAGAAATAATGCTTCAGGTTAAGCACTTTGCTTCAGGTTAAGAACAGAAATTGTGCTCTGGCGGCGCAGCGGCAGCGGGAGGCCCCATTAGCTAAAGTGGTGCTTCAGGTTAAGAATAGTTTCAGGTTAAGAACGGACCTCCGGAACGAATTAAGTACGTAACCAGAGATACCACTGTATATTGAACTGAGGGCGGGCCCAATGGCGCCGGGAGGGGGGGAGTGCCGTTGCGCCGTCCCACATTAATTGGAGAGCGAGTCTCACCGGTGATCTTGGCGGTGAAGGGGCTGCCGGGGATGTGCTTGTCGTCAAAGCGAACGATGATGTTGTAATCCCCGGGGGCCGTCGGCAAGTAGGAGACGGTGCAGGTGCCGTCTTTGTTGTCCTTGCAGGTGATCTCGGCCTTGGAGGGCCCCTCCACAGCAAGCGACAGGCCTCCTGCGGTGAGGAGAAGGCAGCCGGGTCACAAGACTGCCCCCCCCGGTACTCCCTTCCACCCAGAAACAGCAGAATGTGCTCCATTTCTCTCTCCCCCCCCTTTCAATTTCTGCCCTGCTGTCTGTCGGCTGCACGCATGCAAGGTCCCCTGGATCGGACGCTGTCCTGCCTGACATCGCCTCCACACCTGTCCTCGGGTTCCAGCCGGTCCACCTTCCCTCCTCTCATCCCTTGGGGGCTCTTGGGGCAGCTTTGCCCTGGCTTTGGACACCAGAGAGTGTAGAACCACAAAGCTGGGGTGTTGGAAAAGACCCAACCCTCTGCAGTGCAAGAATCACTGCCAAAGAATCCCAAGGACACCCGTCCATCATCTGCTTAAAGGTAAAGGTACCCCTGTTAGGTCCAGTCGCAGACGACTCTGGGGTTGCGGTGCTCATCTCGCTCTATAGGCCAAAGGAGCCGGCGTTCCGGGACAGCTTCCGGGTCATGTGGCCAGCATGACAAAGCCGCTTCTGGCGAACCAGAGCAGCGCACGGAAACGCCGTTTACCTTCCCGCCAGAGCGGTTCCTATTTATCTACTTGCACTTTCACATGCTTTCGAACTGCTAGGTGGGCAGGAGCTGGGACCGAGCAACGGAAGCTCACCCCGTCACGGGGATTCGAACCGCCGACCTTCTGATCGGCAAGCTCTAGGCTCTGTGGTCTCCTAGGACGCTGAAATCCTTAGATGCTGAAATATCTGCTTTGAGGACCCAGCTGATTCCCGCGACTGCAGCTTGCTTTTAGATACGGGGTGTGCTGCTCCGTGGAGCCGCCAGGGGAAGGCGCCGGTCTTACCTTCTCCGGCATCCTTGGTGATGATTGTGAAGGTCGCCGGCTTGTTAACCATGCCATGGCTCAGCCCAGGCCCGTAAGCGCTGACGTGGCGGGCATCGATGGCATCCACGTAGAACTGGAGAGGGCTCCCTAGGCGCAGAGATAAGAGACATCAGCGGGAGGGCACAGCACCAGGCCAGGCTGCTTGGAAAAGGATTATAATTCCCTCCGTTTCTGGTGCTCAGAAATGAGTGCCGATTTACGTGTAGACACGCACAAGGGATCAGGGAATTCAGGGGAGGCTTGGAGAACAGGTTGGGTGGGGGTGCTCTGAGCAGGCTGGAGCGAAAACCCCAATAAACCCCAGTGTGTGACTTTGGGGGGGGGTTGCAGTGGAAATTTTAGCATATGCATGGATAGTACATGTGAAGATATAAAAACTGTCAGTGGGCGTGAGACTTTCATTTGTCCGGAATCTTCCCAAATTCGATTCTAGTGCTCTGCTCACTGAATCTGGCATCCAGCTCAATAAATAATAATAATAATAATAATAATAATAATAATAATAATAATAATTTATTTATACCCCGCTCATCTGGCTCCCAACAGAATATTAAAAACACGATAAAACATCAGACATTAAAAACTTCCCTAAACAGGGCTGCCTTCAGATGTCTTTTAAAAATAGGATAGCTGCTTATTTCCTTGACATCTGATGGGAGGGCGTTCCACAGGGCGGGTGCCACCACCGAGAAGGCCCTCTGCCTGGTTCCCTGTAACTTGGCTTCTCGCAGGGAGGGAACCGCCAGAAGGCCCTCGGAGCTGGACCTCAGTGTCCGGGCTGAACAGTGGGGGTGGAGACGCTCCTTCAGGTCTACTGGGCTGAGGCCGTTTAGGGCTTTCAAGGTCAGCACCAACACTTTGAATTGTGCTCAGAAACGGACTGGGAGCCAATGAAGGTCTTTCAGGACCGGTATTATATGGTCTCGGCGGCCACTCCCTGCTCTGATAACGCAGGCGTGTTTTTCCTCTGACTCGGTTTCTACAAATGTGTCCGCTAAGGCATGAGGATTCCTCTATGTAAGCCTGTGCGAGTCAAGGGTCTGTGAGCTCCACCTTTGTGCCACACAAACTGCCTTAAAGATCGCAATTGCGCGGTTCGTGACGAAATCCACGGCAGAGGGCGACGGAAACCCTGTGGGAAAGGAGTGCGATGGGGCCACTTGGGATGCAGCGGCTTTCAAAAACGATTTGAACCACAGAATCATAGCGCTGTAAAGGGGGAAGGGACCCCCAGAAATCATCCAGCCGAACCCACCCCCTCCCGGCAATGCAGAAATCGCAGCTGAAGAATCCCTCGCAGGCGGCCCTCTGACCTCTCACCTGGGATGTGGTTTCCATCATACTTGATGTCCATCTCGTGCAGACCCTTCTCCACGGGAGCGTACTTCACCGTCACGGTGCCGTCTTTGTTGTCAGTGATGTGTGGCCGTGCTGTCTTGCCGGAAGGCATCCGAACCTCGCCTGGAGACCGGGGTGGGGGGAGGGAAAGGGAACGCGGTTAAGACCTGAAGGCATGAGGAAAGAGCCACGGCTCGGGGCCAGAGCATTGACTTTGGATGCAGAAGGTCGCAGGTTCAATCCCCCACCCAGGGCATCTCCAGGTAGCGCTGGGAGAGAGATCCTCATCTGAAACCCTGGAGAGATGCTGCCAGTCAGTGCAGGCAATGCTGAGCTAGGTGGGCCGATGGCCTGACTCGGTAGAAGGGAGCCTGCTGTGTTCCTAAGAGTTGCGCCCACCCCATAATTTGGGGGCAGGGCCGGATTTAGGTATGATGAGGCCCTAAGCTGCTGAAGGTAATGGGGCCCTTTCTATGTCCAGCTGTCCTTTGTCAACAACAAATGGTTGCTGTTTTTGTGTGGAATATATGGTATATGGTAATTGATGGACCTAATAGGTATCTCAAGCCATTTGCACGTGTTGCCTTGCAACCAGTCCATGCAGAATGTAGGCACCCTATATATAGAAAGCAGCAAAGTAGGGATATTTTAGGGAGCAGGCTAGCAGGTGGGCTTGCATCATAGGAGCCTACACAACACAAAACACTGTTGCTGTGTGTAGATTTTATTTGTTTTTTATCTTCTATTTTGGAAATCTACACCTAGTTTTTCCCCCTTTAAATTTTTTTGGGGCCCCCAAGAGAGTGGGGCCCTAAGCTATAGCTTGTTTAGCTTATACGTAAATCCGACAACAAGTTCTTACTTATTGTGCTTCTTACATTGTAATTTTATGCTGTGAACCACCCCAAGACCTACGGTTCCAGGGCCGCTTACGAATTTCTACGACGCAGAGGTATATAAATATCTTTGTAAGTACAGTGGTACCTCGGTTTTCAAACAGCTTAAGTTCACGAACAACTTGGAACCCGAACGCTGCAAAATCGGAAGTAGGTGTTCCGGTTTTTGAACTTTTTTCCGGAAGCCGAGCGTGTTCTGTTTTGCGTCCCCCTGTGTTTCCTGTTGCGCTGCTAATTTGCGTCCCCCCCCCCATTGTAATTCAAGCCTTCCATTTCCGATTGCAGTGTCCTGAGCTGATATTTGGAGCTTATATTTGGTGCTTTTGTTTTTGCTTTTTTTATTTTGAGGCTTTTTCGTTCAATTTGTTTTTGTGGCTGTGTGGAACTGCGGAAATGGATAAAAGCCCCCCCCCCCCCAAACAATGACTATCAACAGTGCAGGCAAGAATTTTAAAAAAAAAAAAAATTCTTAGAATCTACAGTACTGTTTTATTTATTTTACTAGTTGAAGGTAGCCCATTACAAAAACGGGCGCTAGAGGAGGAGGAGGAGGCGGCAGGAGGCGGCAGAGGCTGGCGGCTGACTGCAGCTGACAGGCGGCCCCGGCGGCGGCTTCGGGCGGGTAGGCCTCGGGTGAAGCCGGGGGCTCGCGTGATCGGCGCGGCCGGGGGAGAGAAGGAGCGTGGCGGCGGCCGGAGGAGGAGGAGGAGGAGGAGGAGGAGGAGGCTCCGTGCAAGGCGGCGGCGCTGCCCCAAGTGACAATGCGCGTGCGCCGCCGCTGCCTCCCGGACACGCCCCCCCCTCTCCGGCCGCTCCAATGCCTGCGTCCCTGTTGGGGGGGAAGTAGAGCTCTCCAATCCGTGCGTCCCTGTGGGACATGCGCACTCGCGCAGTTCCACTGACACACGGAACGCACGCACGGACACAGGGACTTTATTATATAGGATAGTACGGTGCATTGATTATTGCTTTCATTTTATGGATCGATGGTCTTGTTAGATAGCAAAATCCACATTCAATTGCTGCTTTAGGGGTTGTTTTTAAAAGTCTGGAACGGATTAATCCGTTTTGCATTGCTTTCTATGGGAAACCGCGCCTTGGTTTTGGAGCGCTTTGGTTTTGGAATGGCCTTCCGGAATGAATTAAGTTCAAGATTCAAGGAACCACTGTATTTGGCGCTTTGGCTTTTGCGATTTATTTTGCGTTTTTATTTTGAGGCTTTTTCAGTTAATTTGTTTTTGCGACTGCGTGGAACCCAGTTCAGCTACGGATTGATTGATTGATGGATTGATTGTGTGACTGCGGAAATGGATAAAAGCCCCCCCCCCATCCAAACAATGACTATCGTCAGTGCAGGTAAGGAAAAAAATTATTTTCAATTTTTAGCATCTACAATACTGTTTTATTTATTTTATAGTACGGTGCATTGTTTCTTGCTTTCATTTTATGGATCGATGGTCTTGTTAGATAGCAAAATCCACGATCAATTGCTGCTTTAGGGGTTGTTTTTAAAAGTCTGGAACGGATTAATCCATTTTGAATTACTTTCTATGGGAAAGCGCGCCTTGGTTTTGGAACGCTTTGGTTTTGGAACGTACTTCCGGAACGGATTAAGTTTGAGAACCAAGGGACCACTGTACTTTCTAGGCACAAGGTTTGTGCTTTAAAGAATCATGTCTGAGCAGGGTAGATTTAAATCAAATCTGTTTAAATCACTAGTCAGTACAACTTGATTTCAATTTAATTTAATTTTTTTTACAGAAGGACTCATTCTTGCTGGTATCATCTTAATATTGACAACCAGGTGAAGGTTTCGTTTTTGGAATAATAAATTTTCAGAGTAGTTTCTACAGTTATATCAAAAATTACTGATTTGGTTATACTATTAGAAATCAGATCATTATGGAATTATTGTGAGGTTTAATAAGTTAACTGTATTAGGGCAACTTTTCTGCTATACTTTATTGGAAGGAGAAAAATAATCATTTCCTTAATAACAATTTAAACAGTTTATTTAACTAAAAAAGTAACATTATAGCATATGTATCCATGTTTCTTAACTGATGTGGTTAATCAATAATAATAATAATAATAAACTTAGACTGAGTTTTAGCACACATGAAAAACTTAAAACAAATCCTTATTTTCTGATGAATAGCCTTTGGACTATAATGTAACTTCAATAGAAAGCTATCTTTAGGAAGATTTTTTTCCTCCAAAAGCATTTTATTTTAAAAATCTGATTTAAATTTTAAAAAATCCGATGTCAATTTTTTAAAAAAAATCTTATTTATTTATTTTAAAAATCATTGATTTTTATCCACCCTGCGCCTGAGTGCTTTCCATCCCCCCTTGCCCCGGGACTTTCCATACTCTCGAAGGTCATCCTGAATCCCAATTATGCCTTTTGCGGCATTAGCTACCCCTCCCAGTTGGGTATCGTCTGCAAAGGTACCACTGTAAGTGAATAAATGCCCTCCCCATCATAGAACCATAGAGTTGGAAGAGACCCCAAGGGCCATCCAGTCCAACCCCCTGCCAAGCAGGAAACACCATCCAAGCATTCCTGACAGGTGGCTGTCAAGCCTCTGCTTAAAGACCTCCAAAGAAGGAGACTCCACCACACTCCTTGGCAGCAAATTCCACTGTCGAACAGCTCTTACTGTCAGGAAGTTCTTCCTAATGTTTAGGTGGAATCTTCTTTCTTGTAGTTTGAATCCATTGCTCCGTGCCCTCTTCTCTGGAGCAGCAGAAAACAACCTTTCTCCCTCCTCTATATGACATCCTTTTATATATTTGAACATGGCTATCATATCGCCCCTTAACCTTCTCTTCTCCAGGCTAAACATACCCAGCTCCCTAAGCCGTTCCTCATAAGGCATCGTTTCCAGGCCTTTGACCATTTTGGTTGCCCTCCTCTGGACACGTTCCAGCTTGTCAGTATCCTTCTTGAACTGTGGTGCCCAGAACTGGACACAGTATTCCAGGTGAGGTCTGACCAGAGCGGAATACAGTGGTACTATTACTTCCCTTGATCTAGATGCTATACTCCTATTGATGCAGCCCAGAATTGCATTGGCTTTTTGAGCTGCTGCATCACACTGTTGACTCATGTCAAGTTTGTGGTCTACCAAGACTCCTAGATCCTTTTCACATGTACTGCTCTCAAGCCAGATGTCACCCATCCTGTATTTGTGCCTTTCATTTTTTTTTGCCCAAGTGTAGTACTTTACATTTCTCCCTGTTAAAATTCATCCTGTTTGCTTTGGCCCAATTCTCTAATCTGTTAAGGTCATTTTGAAGTGTGATCCTGTCCTCTGGGGTATTAGCCACCCCTCCCAATTTGGTGTCATCTGCAAACTTGATCAGGATGCCCTCAAGCCCATCATCTAAGTTCCTTAAGCGGCCCAAGCCCTCTGCCAGTCCTGGGGCTCTCCAGATGTTTTTTGGGGAGCCGCCCCTACCTGTGATGTCCCCCTTCTGGACGGTGAAGGGGATGACCAGGTTGAAAGGGCGCAGCATGGACTCCATGGTCTCTGGAGGGGCGACGGGCTCGTCCGTAGCCTGGTGAGGGGGGGGGAAGGGGCGGAAAGGAGAGAAGGAGAGAGAGAGAAGGAGAGAGAAAGGACTAAGTACAGGAAGAGGGAGGGAAGGAGAGCACCCGAGGGCGAAGCGAGGGCGAAGGAGAGCGGGGGGCACCCGTCGCAGCAGCGCTGGAGGGGCCGGCCGGCCGGAAAGAGGCACAGAGCTGCAAGGAAAAGGCAGCAGCGAGAGAGTAGGCACCCCACGGAAGGAGGGCAGTCCGGGCCATTTGCCCTGGGCATAGGAAACGGGCAAGCGCCACCATCTCCTCCTTGGACCCGTCGGCTGCCAGTTGGGGGATAATAATAATAATAATTATTATTATTTATTATTTATACCCCGCCCATCTGGCTGGGTTTCCCCAGCCACTCTGGGCGGCTTCCAACAAAAGATTAAAATGCAGTAATCTTTTAAACATTAAAAGCCTCCCTAAACAGGGCTGCCTTCAGATGTCTTCTAAAAGTCAGATAGTTGTTTATTTCCTTGACATCTGACGGGAGGGTGCCACCACCGAGAAGGCCCTCTGCCTGGTTCCCTGTAACTTGGCTTCACGCAGTGAGGGAACCGCCAGAAGGCCCTCGGAGATGGACCTCAGTGTCCGGGAAGAACGATGGGGGAAACAAACAGCTAAAAATAGCTAAGTATAGAAACCAGGGGTTCTCGAAGTCTGTCTGTCTCTGCGTGTGTCTACACGGCGACATTTAGTGCGGTTCCAAGCACGCCTTCCTTGCAAAGCGGTCCTGGGTAACGTCACAGACCCCATGCATTGCCGGGGAAGCCGTGTAGTTGAAACTGGTTTGGGGGTGCCCTGAGCAGACCTCATGCAGCTTCTCTGGGACAGAGGGAGACCTGAGCAGCTTCCCAAAAGCTGAGATCCCCCACAACCCGGAAAGACGGGCGTGCGCAGCCAAGCCCCGGAAGGAGGAAAAACGTCTCAACGTCCAGGCTGGGTCGGTGGCAGCCTAAAAAGGCCTCCGTGACAAGCGGCAGCGGACAAATACCCCCGCATTGCAAGCGGGCTGGACTAGATGACCCTGGGGGGTCCCTCCCGAATCTACAATTTTGTGAAATCCCTGAGGAACGCAGAGCGCTGATCCCTTGGACCTGCAGCGTGTGGGGTTTGGGCGGGGGGGGGGGTCTGAGCTCTCCTCTTCCCGAGAGAGGGAGAGAGACGCGGAGAGAGGCAGCAGGAGCAGACAGAGCGTCTGAGAGAGGCGAGAGCAAGCTCCTGGTACCCAGTGCGAGGGGTAGCCGCCGGCGTGGGGCGCCGGGAAGGGCTGGCGGGGCTGGACGCTGTCGCAGGGCTCCTCGGCGGGGGGGATGGAGTCGCAAGCCTGGCAGGAAGCAATGGGACAGGTCAGGGCCGGCGCCAGCATGGTGCAAGCTTGATCGTGGGACTCTGCCGGAGTCACAGGCCAGCAGCCGCCGCAATAGCCGGTGGTTTATGCTTTTATTTTTTGCATATAGTTTCATCAAAACGTTTCAACGTACAATAGAAAACATTAGCCAAACAAGAAATAAGAAAGGGGGGGGGGGAACGACGAATGGAAAGCGAACATTGTATGCTGAAAAGTTTTAATGAAACCTCCCTGCACAGGGATGTCACTTTAACTCCTTTAATGATTTTGGTGGCTGTTTTCTGGGCCTTTTCATGGCCAACACACACCAGATCAGCATCTTCATTGAGCTGGCTACTCTGACCCCAAAGGGACCCAGGTGGCGCTGTGGTTTAAACCACTGAGCCTAGAGTTTGCTGATCAGAAGGTCGGCGGTTCGAATCCCCGCGACGGGGTGAGCTCCCGTTGCTCGGTCCCTGCTCCTGCCCCCCTAGCAGTTTGAAAGCACATCAAAGTGCAAGTAGATAAATAGGTACCACTCCGGCAGGAACGTAAACGGCGTTTCCGTGCGCTGCTCTGGTTCGCCAGAAGCAGGTTTGTCATGCTGGCCACATGACCCAGAAAAACTGTCTGCGGACAAACGTTGGCTCCCTTGGCCAATAAAGCGAGATGAGCACCGCAACCCCAGAGTCGTCCGCGACTGGACCTAACGGTCAGGGGTCCCTGTACCTTTACCATTTATTCTGATTCTCTGCTTCTTGCAACTTGACCAATTCCTGATCCGCAAGAAGACCTCTTATTCCTTGACTGCCGAGATCAGTCAGGAGTCTTTGGTGAGTTACTTGGTCAAAAGTTTTTTGAAAGTCCAAGTATGCTATGCCAACCAGATCTCCTCTATCTATATGCTTGTTAACACTCTCAAATAACTCTTTTTTGTGAGCTAGGCTTTTCCTTTGCGGAAGCCATGCTGGCTCTGCTTCCGCAGGGCTTGTTCTTCTATGTGCTTGGCTATTTTTCCTTTAACAATACTTTCCACCAGTTTTCCAGCGGCAGACGTTAAGCTAACTGCCTAACCCAGTGATGGCTAACCTTGACACTCCAGATGTTTTGGGACTACAACTCCCATCATCCCTGACCACTGGTCCTGTTAGCTAGGGATGATGGGAGTTGTAGTTCCAAAACATCTGGAGTGTCAAGATTAGCCATCACTGGCCCTAACCTGTCATTTCCAAGATCTGCCCTTCCAACCCCTTTTTTACTTCCTATCCCACCTCGCAAGGTGGTCGTGGGAATTAAATGGGAGGGGGGGAGCCATATATGCCACCTTGAGCCACCTTGGAGAGAAAGGTGCGATACAAATGCAATAAAATAATAAATACAGAAATAAAATGAAGAGCAGGCACCAAGGAGGCTCTCTTCCTCTCCCCACCCGTCACAAGCCCTGCCCCATGGTGGCCGATTTTACGGTTGCACCAGCCCAGCTTGACCCAGGTAGCCGTTCTGCCCCGGTTGCACCCCACAACTCACCACCACATGGAAGGGGCTGTTGGGGATCTGCTCTCCCCCAAAGCGGATGGTGATGACGTATTTGCCGGGCTCAGGGGCTGTGTAGTAGATGTCGAAAGTGCCATCATGGTTCTCCACCACGTCGACGTCCAGCTCGGCTCCGTCCGGCGTGGACACCTTGCAGGTGACCTTGCCCTTCCCCGCTGCCTTGGCGTCCACGGTGATCACCGTCTCCTCCCCGATCTGGATGGTGGGGCCCAGGCAGGTGCCTGCAGGTAAAGGATGGAGAACACCTCGATGAGGGTAAGGCGGGGATCGAGTCCCTCAGTTTTGTTGAATTAATGAAACCAAGCTGGCAGAGCACCGGACCCCATCTCAGGTTTGAGACCCACGTTAGGGGAAAGATTCCTCACGGTCCCTTCCAACTCTGCGATTCTATGACGATGCTGCCTGCTGTCCAGGACCGGTGATAGGGATTTTGGCGCCCTAGGCGAGGGGGCGGGCCACATGACGTCATTGCGCATGACGTACGGTGCCCCGCCCCCAGCCTGGCCAGGTGCCCCGCGCCGTCACGGTTTTTGCTGCTGGTTGGGGCGGCACCGGGCGGCGGCGGGCAAGGGGCAGGCTGGCCAGCGCCCCCTCCATTTTGGTGCCCCCGCCGCCGCGGTTTTCGCCCCAAGCTGCTTGCTCCGCCGCTGGTTGGGGCAGCACCGGGCGGCGGCGGGGGGGCGGGGGGCAGGCTGGCCCGCGCCCCCTCCATTTTGGCGCCCTAGGCAACTGCCTAGTTCGCCTTAATGGACGCGCCTGCCCTGCTGCTGTCCAGATGTTCAGTATATAATGGGATTTTGGAACAAACATCTTGAATTGTATCGTGACATTATCTTCCTTAGAGGGTTGTGCATAATGCTTTCTGTAGGGGAGGGAGCACTGAGGATGATGAATCTTCGGAACCAAGGGAGATGGCGGCCTGAAAATGTTTGGAATCATTGGCTGCAGAGTGGCCATAAAGACAGCATCTGCTCAAACGATTAATTTGATCTAATGTGCTCGGAATAGTGTTTGGACCAGCTCACCACCAGATGGCGATTCAAACCCATCAATGAAAGTCCTCAACTCCGCCCAGATATCCTCATCCGCCCAGATCCTCATCTTTCTGATCTTAAGTTCAGCTCTGTCTCTCTCTCTCTCTCTCTCTGCCATTTCCGCATCAGTTTGCAATTTCATTTCATTTCAAAAACGCCAGCGTTTTAGCGTGAATCTCTCCTTCGTGTCCCCAGATCTGCAGACAATTTTGCCTGCCATTGTAAGGTAAATTCTGCAATTCTGTCGTAAGGCTGCCCCCTCTGTTCTTAGGCTGGTGGGCAGGAATTGGGGACGGGAATGGTGCTGCTTGGTTGGGGTACCTGGATATTACCATGTGCCCACCCCCAAGACCCAGGGGAGGGGGCCCCACGATTACTTACCCAATCCGTGGCCTCCTATGGACACTGCAGAAAGGAAGAAGAGGAGACAGCCGTGAGAATTAGCAGGAAAGCACATACCGGTATATCTGCCGTGGTAGCAAATCCAGGCCGATTGCAACACTATTATTTTATTCTAAAAAACTATGAACCGTTCGCTCCAAAAAAGTAAATTTTTGTGGCATACAAATCCCCTGCAAACCTTTGTTCTAACTTCACTGCAAAGGTTTAGAGCGCAGGACTCGGGCCTGGGCAGTGTGGATTTGATTTAAATCAAACTGATTTAAATCACGATTTAAATCACGATTTAAATTACTAGCAGGGTGGATAAAAATAACGATTTTTTAAAAAAAAATTAAAAAATCAGATTTTTTAAATTTAAATCTGATTTTTTAAATTTAAATCTGATTTTTTTAAAAAAAAAAATCGTTGATTTTTATCCACCCTGCTAGTGATTTAAATCAGTTTGATTTAAATCAAATCCACCCTGGGCCTGGATGAGACCCGGGTTCAAATCCACACTCAGACAAGACGCTCCCTAGGCGACCTCGGGGGCTCTCAGCCTAACCGTCCTCGCAAGGTTGTTGTTGTAGGGGCAGCAGGTGGGGGAGAGAGAGAACATATACGCCACCCCACTGCCCCAAAGACGGCACAAGATAGAGGCCAAGAGGAGAGGGGAGGCAGGGGAGAGGAGGCAGAGAGGGCCTGAGGACTAGCAACTTGGTTTCTGGTGCCCCACCCCAGGGATGAGACCAGCTGGATGAGGGTTGGCAAGGCGGGCACCGGGAGACTCCTACCTGTGACCAGGCACTTGCTGGCGTCGCCCGCGGGCAGGGCGTGGATGCGGAAGGCGAGTAGGGGATCTCGTCGCCGCCGTATTTGATGGTGATGGTTGTAGCGGCCCGTCATGTCTGGGACGTAGGAGACAGTGTAGGTGCCGTCGCCATTGTCCCGGATGTTGGCTTTCTTGGGCTTGCCCTCGGGGTCCTGGAGAACCGAAAACATGGCGGGTGGGACAGGGAGAGGTGTCAGTGGGCAGACTGCAACCCCCAGGCAGTGGCAAGGTCATTAGATCTGGAAAAGCATCTTCCAAGATCTGGAGGGCTGCCCTGGAGAGGATGGAGCAAGCTTGTTTTCTCCTGCTCCGGAAGTTGGATGGCCATTTGCCACGGATGCTTCGCTGAGATTTGGGTCCCTTTCCAATTCTATGGTTCTATGAATGGGGTGGGACGCGGGTGGCGCTGTGGTCTAAACCACAGAGCCTAGGGCTTGCTGATCAGAAGATCGGCGGTTCGAATCCCTGTGATGGGGTGAGCTCCCGTTGCTCGGTCCCTGCTCCTGCCAACCTAGCAGTTCGAAAGCACGTCCAAGTGCAAGTAGATAAATAGGTACCGCTCCGGTGGGAAGGTAACAGCGTTTCCGTGCGCTGCTCTGGTTCGCCAGAAGCGGCTTAGTCATGCTGGCCACATGACCCGGAAGCTGTACGCCGGCTCCCTCGGGCAATAATGCGAGATGAGCGCCGCAACCCCAGAGTCAGGGCCGTCTTAAGCCATAGCTGTCAACTTTCGGATTTGAAAATAAGGTATTTTTTCGAACTTTTGGATTTGAAAATAAGGGATGCCGCGAGGGCGGTGCAATGGCACCAAGTAGCCTCGCCACCCTGCGCTCCAGAGGCTGCGCTGCGAACGGGTGACCGAAAGATGTGAGCGCATAAACGGCAGGCAGGCTGTCTGTCTGGTTGGGCGTGAGGGTCTGGCTGCACAAGGCATGCAAGCTCCGCCCCCAGTCGGTCTCAGACTCCTGATTGGCAGCCGAGCAACGCAGCTGAGGAGCCTCCCTGGCCGGCAGGGAGGGAGAGGAGCTGCTTCCTTGGAAATCCGGGAAATTTAAGGGATAGCAACAATCCGGGATAGCAGCGGGAAACGGCCTTGGAATAAGGGAGTTTCCCGCAAAAAAAGGGAGGGTTGACAGCTATGTCTTAAGCATATCCGGCGCCATGGTGCAAAGCTCCCTCTGGTGCCCCCCTCCCATTTCCCAGAGTGTTTTACGGAGAGGGCGGGGCTGGAGGAGGAGGGCAGCTGCTGGAGGGCAGCTTCTCCGGCGGGGAAGAGGCGGAGGCTGGATGCGGCGCCTCCCGGCTCAGCTGGCCTCTTCGTGCCGTGGTGGCCACGGCAGCCGGAGGCTCCAGGCACAGTGCTGCTATGGCGGAGGCGGGCGAGGGTGGCGAGCTGATGCCGGGGGGGGGCGGCCCTGTGTCCAGCCTCCGCCTCTTCCCTGGCATCCTTCAGAACTTGCCGCCCTGCGCCACTAGCCTCTATGGGTAAGACGCCCTGCCCAGAGTCATCCGCGACTGGACCTAACGGTCAAGGATACCTTTACCTTTTATGAATGGGGTGGGGGTAACGACTTTCCATCTAACGTCATGGGTAATAGGTTTACCAAAGGACAAATTTCAGCACTATGTGCATGTGATAATAAAACTATAGAATCCCTGCATCATATTCTACTCTGTTGTCCCTTGCACATTGTGGCCCGGACAAGATTTTTATTCACTTTAACTTCAGAAAACTTGGCTGAGACCCCGGAGTCTCAGTTAATGTATCTGCTACAAGACAATGACCCGTGCAGATCACTGCTCGTAGATCACTGCTTTGTGATTACAGTTCTTTCATATAAAAGGAAAAACGGTTTACTTTAAGACTACTGATATCTCACCCTATTACCTGATTTATAGTGGAGATCTCCTGAATTAAAATCAGGGTGGATAAAAATCAATGATTTTTTTTAAAAAAAACAAAAGAATCGGATTTTTTAAATTTAAATCGGATTTTTTTGATTTAAATCAGATTTTTAAAATAAAATGCTTTAGGAGGAAAAATCTTTCTAAATATAGTCTTCTATTTAAGTTACATTGTAGTCCAAAGGCTATTCATCAGGAAATAAGGATTTGTTTTAAGTTTATCAAGTGTGCTAAAACTCAGTCTAAGTTTTTTTAAAAATGTTTAACCACATCAGTTAACAAACATGGATACATAGGCTATCATGTTATTGTTTTAGTTAAATAAATTGTTTAAATGGTTATTAAGGAAATGATTATTTTTTTCCTTCCAATAAAGTACAGCAGAAAAGTTGTCCAAATATAAACAGTTAGCTTATTAAACCTCACCATCATTTCATAATTATCTATGTATTTCTAGTAGTATAACCAAATCAGTAATTTTTGATATAACTGTAAAAACTACTCTGAAAATTTATTATTCCAAAAATGAAACCTTCATATGGTTGTAAATATTAAGATTATACCAGCAAGAATGAGTCTTTCTGTAAAAAAAATATTTAAATCAAGCCGTACTGACTAGTGATTTAAATCGTGATTTAAATCGTGATTTAAATCAATTTGATTTAAATCAAATCCACCCTGATTAAAATGTACTGTCACGTCTATTTTAGTTAAGGAATTCACATAAATCACAATCGTATATATGTATTGAATTATTTTAGCTTATTTATATATTTTTTGCCTTGTTCTATTTTACTCTGTTGTATCCAGTGTGGATGTACACTGTTTTGCATATGGTTTTATATTATGGGCCTCTGGCCGTAAAAATAATAAAGTTGAAGTAGAATGGGGTGGGGGTGGGGAGTTGAAGATCAGAGGCTTCTCTAAGCCACAGTCCAGACATACTGGTGGATGAGGCCCCAGAACCCTTTATCCACCCACATTCCCTGCGTCAGGGCTTGGATGATGCAACGAGAAGAGAGTGCTTCTGAGCTTATACGAAATGCAGCTCTTAGAAATCGGCACTGAGGACGCAGCCCAATTCCCTCCCGCTCATGAGGTCAGAATGAGGGCAGGTACTTCAGAACAGGAAGTAGTCTCCCGGGCACCCCCATATCACAGCCTTGGCCAACCGGGTGCCCTCCAAACGCTTTCAACTATAACTCCCATTAGCCAAAACCAGTCCAGCCATTTTGGACTATAACTCCCATTAGCCAGAACCAGCACAGCCATTTTAAGACTACAACTTCCATCAGCCCCCGCCAGCACACCCATTCGGACTACAACTCCCATTAGCCAGAACCAGCACAGCCTTTTTGGACTCTCATTAGCCCCCGCCAGCACAGCCATTTTGGACTACAATTCCCATCAGCCCCTGCCAGCACACCCATTCGGACTACAACTCCCATTAGCCAGAACCCGCACAGCCTTTTTAGACTCTCATCAGCCCCGCCCCCCGGCACAGCCATTTTGGACTACAATTCCCATCAGCCCCCGCCAGCACACCCATTCGGACTACAACTCCCATTAGCCAGAACCCGCACAGCCTTTTTGGACTCTCATCAGCCCCCGCCAGTACAGCCATTTTGGGACTACAACTCCCATCATCCCTAGCTATCAGGACCCAGTGGTCAGGGATGATGGGAATTGTAGTCCCAAAACAGCTGGAGGGCCAAGACTGGCCATGCCTGGGGCCCCTGGAGCTCCTTTGTCCCTGCCAATCCACCACACCATCACCACTCACCAAGATCTGGACGGTGAGGCAGCCCCTCGCCGGCATCTCGGGCGTCGATGGTGAACTCCACAGGCAAGCTGGCGGGGATGCCAGAGGCGTTGAGCCCGGGGCCGCTGGCTCGCACCTTGCTGGCGTCATGTGCCGGAAGCACCTTGATCTTGAACGGGCTGGAAGAAGAGGGAGAGCCAGTCAGACCTCACCGACCTCGCAGGGTTCTTGTGGGGGTTAAAGGAGGACAGGGGCCTGGGAGAGATCAGGGTTCGAATCCCCCACTCAACCCTGAAGCTTGCTGGTCCAGCCACTGCCTTCTCTCAGGCTAACCTACCTCGCAGGGTTGGTGTGGGATTGAATGGGGAGGAAGCCTCCTTGATGGGGGTGTAAAAGCAACTCCCATCAGCCCCAGGCAGAACGGCCATTTTGGACTACAACTCCCATCAGCCCCAGGAAGAACGGCCCTTTTGGACTACAACTCCCATCAGCCCCAGGCAGAACAGCCATTTTGGACTACAACTCCCATCAGCCCCAGGAAGAACGGCCCTTTTGGACTACAACTCCCATCAGCCCCAGGAAGAACGGTCCTTTTGGACTACAACTCCCATCAGCCCCAGGTGGAACAGTCCTTTTGGACTACAACTCCCATCAGCCCCAGGAAGAACGGTCCTTTTGGACTACAACTCCCATCAGCCCCAGGAAGAACGGCCATTTTGGACTACAACTCCCATCAGGCCCAGGAGGAACGGCCATTTTGGACTGCAACTCCCATCAGCCCCAGGTGGAACGGTCATTTTGGACTACAACTTCCATCAGGCCCAGGAGGAACGGCCATTTTTGACTTCAGCCCCAGCCAGCTGCAGCCATATGACGCTGAGGCTGGTGGGAACTGTAGGGGGCTGATGGGAGTTGTAGTCCAAAATCTTCTAGGGCCTAGCAATGATCTAGTCGGGTCCTGGGGGCCATTTGCCCACGTGCTGTCGAGAGGGCGGGGGGCTTGAGGCCAGGCTAAAAAGAGAGCTGCCACTCAATCTGCCCGCATGGGAGGGAGGTGGGGGTGGAAGGTCAGCGGCCGAGATTCCTGGGAGGCCGGACATCCGCCAGCGCACATATTTATATTTGGTCCCGTGGTGGGGGGAGGAAGAATGGGGGGCACGAGAAAGACAGGCACAGCTGAAGGAGAAAAGCACAGCGGGCACAGAGAGGGGGAACTCGGGAAAGGATGGGCTCCTTTCTCAGAACAGAGGAAAAGCCTGCTGCGTCAGGCCAGTGGCTCATCTGGACACAGAATCACAGAGCTGGAAGGGACCCCGGGGGGTCATCTAGCCCAACCCCCTGCAATGCAGGAATCTTTTTGCCCTGCATGCGCCTCGAACCCCTGGCCGTGAGATCAAGAGTCTCATACTCAGCGGTCCAGCGTCCTGTGCCCACATTGGCCAACACCGGAAGCCTGCAGGAAACGCGCAAGCGGGATTCGAACACAGGAGCAACTCTCCTCTCCTGCAGTTTCTGGAAATCAGAAGCAGGGCTGCCTCCAACTGTGGAGCCGTTGTGGCTAGCAGCCACCGAAAGCCCTCTCTCCCTCCATGAATTTGTCTAATCCTCTTTTTAAGCCATCCAAGTTGGTGGTAATGGCTGCCTCCAGTGGGAGGGAGTTCCACAGTTTAACTCTGCACTGCGCGAACAAGGACTTTCTTTCATCTTCCAACTTTTTAGCTCTGTGGGTAGAACGGGAGACTCTTAATTGCAGGGTTGCGGGTTCGAGCCCCCCCGTTGGGCAAAAGATTCCTGCGTTGAAGGGGGTTGGACTAGATGACCCTCGGGACCCAATAATTCCATGATTCTATTATCTCTGCTTCACGGGATGTCTAACGTCAATCCCGCCTGCCAAAGACTCGCGGGGCCTAAGCCCCAAAGGGGAAGCTGCCTTCTCCCCCCCAACCCCCCCCTTGGGTCTCCCTGCTCTCTGCTCACCTGCGGGGCACCTCTTGCCCGGCGTACTTAACAGCGACCGTGTAGGGCCCGTCCGTGGCCGGCGTGTAGTTCACCGTGTGGGTGCCGTCCCCGTTGTCCCGCACCTCGGTGGGCTCAGCGACCCCTGGGCGGGGAGGAAAGAGGGTCAGAGAGGCTATCAAGGGACCCAGAGCACCCGAAACTAAGCCCATTCTGGCTTAGTTTAGAATTCTACTAGCCAAGCTGGAAGGTGTGCAGAGGAGGGCGACCAAGATGATCAAGGGTCTGGAAACGAAGCCTGATGAGGAACGGTTGAAGGAGCTGGGTATGTTTAGCCTGGAGAAGAGGAGACTGGGAGGAGATATGAGAGCCATCTTCAAATATGGAAGAGGGAACAAGCTTGCTTTCTCCTCCGGAAGGTAGGACCCGAACCAAAATAGGGGTAGATCACTGCCAGTTTTTAACTCTGTCAGTAGATCGCAGTCTGGGATGCAGGTGGTACTGTGGGTTAAACCACAGAGCCTAGGGCTTGCTGATCAGAAGGTCGGCGGTTCGAATCCCCGCGACGGGGTGAGCTCCCGTTGCTCGGTCCCAGCTCCTGCCAACCTAGCAGTTCGAAAGCACGTCAAGTGCAAGTAGATAAATAGGTACCGCTCCGGTGGGAAGGTAAACGGCGTTTCTGTGCGCTGCTCTGGTTCGCCAGAAGCGGCTTAGTCCTGCTGGCCACATGACCTGAAAGCTGTATGCTGGCTCTCGGCCAGTAAAGCGAGACGAGCGCCGCAACCTCAGAGTCGGACACGACTGGACCTAATGGTCAGGGGTCCCTTTACCTTTACCTTAGATCACAGTTTCTTGGGAGTTGGCCGCCCTGGTATAGGGGATTCCTAGGGGAGCACCCACAAAGAGAGGCTTAGGACCCCCGCACCCCCCACCCCCAGGGCGGTCAAAAAGGGGGGGGGGGTTAGCAAGTGAAATCACAGAGGTGGTCCTCCTTTTCCGCCCCAGATCTCCATACCTGTGGGTCCCAAGACCTTCACCTCCAGGGGGGCCAGCCCAGCCTTGCTGCAGTCGACGGTGAAGGTCTGGGGGACACGGGCTCTCACGCCAGCCCCCAACCCGGGGCCCGAGCACTTGACCTTGCTGGGGTCGACCACATCCTTGACCGGGACGCGGAAGGGGCTCCCTGCGGGAAGAGGAAAAGTTTTTATTACGGATTTTGTGTTTTCATATTGTGTGATTTTGTTTTTTATTTTTAGTTTTTTGTTTATACTTTTCAAATTTATACATATCATTAGTTTTGCAATCAAATCAACATTTCAAAATTTGACTTCCCCCCTCTTTCTGCGGTTCCTTACGTTTAGTTTTTCTGCATATCCAAATTCCTTCAACTTGCTCATTTAATGATCTACTGTAAATATATACCCTTATAAAACTGCAGGTTACTACAATAATCCCTCTAATGTTTTTATCTGTTTACAATTATTATTATTATTATTATTATTATTATTATTATTATTATTATTGAAGTGTGTTTTTATTATTTTATTTTTGATTTTATACATTTCAATCATTTTATAATAATTTTAACATTTTAAACCTCGACGTCTTTCCTTCCCCTTGACTTCCTTTATTTTTAATATTTTCTGCATATCCAAATTAACTAAATTTACTCATTTATTCATCTACTTTCAAGGTGAGATATCTCAGAAATTTTAAGCTTAAAATGTGATGATTTTAAATTTAAATGTGATTTAGTATATAGATGATATTTTTGATCTGAATTGTTTTATGCCTTTCTGGTTTATGACCGTAATAAAGACTTTCATTCATTCATTCATCTACTTTAAATATATACTCTTATAAAACTGCAGGTTATTACAGTAATCCTGTAATCAACCATTTCCATTCTTTTATAAAAATCCTGAAGGTCCAAGCGCAGTCCTGCCCTCCACCTACCAGGGATGGGGCGGCCCCCGAAGGTGATGTTGACGTCATAATCTCCCGGCGTGAAGGGGATGTATTCCACGCTGCAGCTGCCATCTTTGTTGTCCTTGCAGGACATCTTGGCCTCTGACGGCCCCTCGATGGCCAAGCCCAGACCCCCGGTCCCTGCGCCCCTGGGGAGAAAACAGCGCCGTCAAAAAGGGAGAGGCCAGCGAGCCTTAACAGAGACGTAAGGAGGTCGACATGAGGGTTTCCCAGGATTCTCTGCAGCCAGCGGCGCAACCGTTGGCGTGGAACGTTCCGGAACACTTTGGTGGGCGTCCCAAGAGGATCCTGGGTCCGAGGAGGGCAAGAGAATGACTAAGGCCCCCAACAATAATACAGTCATACCTCCGTTTACGTAACCCTCTGGTTACGTAAACTTCGGGATGCGCGCACGACAAACCCGGAAGTATTTTACCGGGTCTTGAAGCGTGCGCATGCACAGAAGCGGACCTCAGGTTGCGGAAACCTCAGGATCCGACCGGACCTCCGTAACGGATCCCGTCCGCAACCGGAGGTACCACTGTAACAACAACAACAACAACAACAACAATAACAACAACAACAACAATAATATATTACTTATACCCCACCTATCTGGCTGGGTTTCCCCAGCCACTCTGGGCGGCTTCCAACAAGAGATTAAAAATACACTAAATCTATTGATACATTAAATCTATTGATATCTGAAAGAGCAACTCCTTCCCTCGGAGGCGGCCCTCTCGGTAGTTCCACGGCCCTCAAGAGCAGGGGTCAGCAAACGTTTTCAGGAGGGGGCCGGTCCACTGTCCCTCAGACCTTGTGGGGGGCCGGACTATATCTTGGGGGGGGGGATGAACGAATTCCTATGCCCCACAAATAACCCAGAGATGCATTTTAAAGAAAAGGACACATTCTACTCATGTAAAAATGCTGATTTCCGGACTGTCTGTGGGCCGGATTGAGAACGCGATTGGCCGCATCCGGCCCCCGGGCCTTAGTTTGCCTACTCATGATTTAATCATTATTACTGTTATTTGTTAAATTTGTATTCATCTGCAGACCTAAGGGCTGTTTATTTGTATCCAGCCTTTCTGCCAAGCTGGGACTTAACATTTAAAAACATCCTTGCAAAACGTTTAAAATGCATCAGAGCACGATTGGGACCGGCAATTAAAACATTGCAAGCAATAATTTGTAATTATTTAGAAATGTTATAAATTCAGCCACAACCTCTTCCTTTTCTCTTTTCTTGTTTTTTACTAGGGAGACAATCAAGATGGACATTGAGCCAAGCAAATATATAAGTATGTTCTATTTTAAAAACTGGTATCTTTATTTATTATTATCATTATTTATTTAGAAATATCTTTCTATGTTTCTTCTCATTACAAATTTACATTCAAACGGTTTGTATAATCTTTTCTGTGAGATTATTGTATTTTAACATTCTGTTGGAAGCCGCCCAGAGTGGCTGGGGAAACCCAGCCAGATGGGCGTGGTATAAATATATTATTATTATTATTATTATTATTATTATTATTATTATTATTATTATTATCTCTGAATCTCATGACTCCCCCCCCCCCCACATCCTTAAAACAGAATTTAACCTATCAGTACGTTCTGACACAATTTTCATTTTCCCAAATTATCCAGAGTATTCATTACTTTACGAGGGTTTCTTAGAGTCCGGCTAGTTTTAATTTGCTAACAATGGTCTCCTAGGTCAATTATAAATCCCCCCATTCATTTTTAAAGTCCTTGTCTCAACCTCTTCCTTGACCACAGTCCCCCCCACACCGCCCTGCTTGCCCCCCAAGATGAAGAGAGGAGAAAGGCTGTGCCTACCTGGTCTCCACCGTGAAGCGGTTGGCTTTGTTCACCAGTCCCCCCTCGAGCCCGGGGCCATAGGCTCGGACGCGGCTGGGGTCGCAGCCCTCGGTGACCCCCACTCGGAAGGGGCTCTTGGGGACAGGGACGTCGTCGTAGGTCACTTCCACCAGATGCACACCTGAGAAGGACGAGAGCCAGGCACAAGCAAGGCTGTCAGGAGCGAGCCAGCAATAAATCACACGGAGTAAGCGTGGAAGTTAACTCTTTATGAGAAGAAACAATCTCTGCCCAGGGGCGCCAGGCCTAAGGGGCACAGCAAGGCTTCTCGGTAGGTCTTAGGGAGGCTGAAGGTCCCTGCCTTCGCACAGCCGCCTAAATTTCCTCCTCTCCTGGGTCCTTCCCAAGCAATCTGAGCCGGTGTACAGCTTCCAGGTCATGTGGCCAGCATGACTAAGCCGCTTCTGGCGAACCAGAGCAGCGCATGGAAACGCCGTTTACCTTCCCGCCGCAGTGGTACCTATTTATCTACTTGCACTTTGACATGCTTTTGAACTGCTAGGCTGGCAGGAGCAGGGACCGAGCAACAGGAGCTCACCCCGTTGCAGGGATTCGAACCGCCGACCTTCTGATCGGCAAGCCCTAGGCTCTGTGGTTTAACCCACAGCGCCAAAAATCAGATGGTGTTGGCCCGAGTTCTTTGAAGCCCGTGCACGGACTGATGGCCGCAGGGCCGTGCAAACGAAGGCTACCTGGAGGATCACTTCGCCACTTCGTGCACTTCTTCAGCAGCCAGACTAATCTCTGCCTCTTGGCCCCTCTCCTCTCCACCCTCTTCTTCTGCCTCTGCTTCTGCACTCCTATCTGCCACAGATTCTCTCCGCTCACTAAGTCCTGTTGCCCCTTCCACTTCTAACACCTCCTCCTCCCCATCTTCTCCCTCTGACCCCCACATCATCGTCCCACCACCAATCCCCGGGCTCTGAGCCTTCCTCCCTTGGGGGTTCCCCACCTAATACCACCCACCATTCCTCTATTTCTAACCAATCCATGACAAAGTCCTCCCCGTCCATTCACGAGGGTGGCACCCCACCCACAGGCCACCCTTGGCAGACTCCTCCTGCCGCCGCCACTGCCACCCACCGCTCCGGCTCGCATGGGGTGCCCCCTGACTTCCACAATTTCCTGCAGCGCCAACCAGGGCAGCCATATGGCACCGGGCCGATGGGATTTGTTGTCCAAAATGGCCGGACTGGCTAAAACAGATGCGAATCTCAGTCCAAAACATCTGGCGGTCACCTGTCTGGCTAAGGCCTGCCTGGCACGTGGCATCGCGGGGTGGAAAGGAGCAGAGGTGGAGGGAGACCAGGAGATTCTTACCGTCCTCGTAAGGGGTATACTGGACGCGGTAGGTGCCATCCCCGTTGTCAGTGACATATGTGTCCGTCTTGGCACCTGAGGGGTTGATGACGCGCACCTTGGTGTGGCTGCCCCCGGTCTTGGTCAGCGAGCGGGCGTCGACTGTGAAGTCGGTGGTGACCTCACGCAGAACACCTGGGGAGACGTGGGTGATAGATGTTATTTTTCTTTATTTTGTTTACTGAATCTGCAGACCGCCCTTCGTCCGTAGATCTCGGGGCGGTTCACAGCATAAAAATACGATATGGCAAAAAATGCAAAATACACAAGCAAGAGAAAAACGGGAACAAATGAATCATCCTCCCTCCCAAAACACATTTAAAAGGGCATCGGATGTCGACCAGCCAAAGGCCTGGTTGAAGAGGATGGCCCTTGAGGGCGGATTTCACCCCGACAGTTCTATGGATCTACAACGGCTCAGTCGAGAGAGCATGAGACTCTCGATCTCAGGGCTGTGGGTTCGAGTCCCACATTGGGGAAAAGATTCCTGCACTGGAATCCTTTTTTTTTTTTCAAATAATATTTTTTATTTTTAAACACCAAAAATAAACAAACATACAGTGAAACACACACACAAAAAAAACAGAAAAAACACATACCTAAACACACACTACACTTAAACTACAACACTACACTACACAACATTTATATTAATATTCTTATCCTAAATCCTTAACATTCTCTAATAACTTCCTCCACTCTGTCCCTCTATGTCAGTTCTCCTTATCTATTTACTACCAGCAATTTCCTAATATTTAATCTTATCATATCTATTCCATTTCTAACTTATTTTAATTCCATTGTTTAACTCTACCTATGACTTCTTAATTCTTTTCTACAACCTTATAATTTCTAATGAATATATATGTTAAACGAAAAAACTTTAATTCAATAATACTTAACACTTATTTCTATAATCACCTGCACTGGAATCCTGCAGGGATTGTTGTTGTTGTTGTTATTGTTATTATTATTATTATTATCTGTATTATTATTATTATTAACAATTGAGTTTATACCAGGGGTCTCCAAACTATGGCCCGGGGGCTGGATACGGCCTGAGGGACTCATTTATCCAGCCCCCGGTGACCCCCGCCGCCCGCTGCCGCCGCCCGCTCTTACTGGCGTGGTGCGGCGCAGCTGCCCACTTCCAGGTCGGAGGAGCACCGGAAATAGCTTGTGCGCATGCGCAAGCGTTATTTCTGGTGCACATCCAGGTCGGAGGAGGCCCATGCACATGCGCACAAGCTATTTCCGGTGCTCCTCCGACCCGGAAGTGCGCCAGAAATAGCATGTGCACACGCGTATGGGCTCGCACTCCCTCACCCTCCAGCCCGCCGGCGCTGGAGACACCGGCCCGAGGTGCGGTAAGTTTGCTGACCTCTGGTTTATACACCGTCCTACCTACCCGGAGGTCTCAGGGCAGTTCACAGAAAAGATCACAACATAATCAGAATAAAAACAACTCAATAACACCCCGCTCCCAGAAAAGAGCCACATTTTAAAAGGGTATAGGATGGCCCTCGCGGTCCCTTCCAACTCTACAATTCTATGATTCCGCAAAGGATACCTCGTGGCTCCACTCCCGGCCCAAAGACCTTGACGTTGCTGGTGTCCACCGCAGGGTCGACGTTGACGCGCGCTGGGAACTTTGGGACGGGGTGCCCGCCGTATTTGATGGTGATGGTGTAGGTTCCCGGGAAGGAAGGGATGTAGGTGATGCTGTAGGTGCCGTCGCTGTTGTTCTGGATCAGCACCTCGGCCTTGACGCCCGAATCCGAGATGATCTCGATGGTGAGCTCGGCCTCGCCCGCCTTGGAGCAGTCCACCATGAAGGTCGCCACCTCGCCCACCTTGCCGTGCTCCAGGCCGGGCCCGCTGGCCGTCACCTTGGACGGGTCGAAGACGGGCTTGATGTCCGCCTTGAAGGGCGAGCCGGGGATGTGGGTGTCCGCAAAGAGGATGTTGATGGCGTACTCGCCGGGCTCGGTGGGCAGGTAGGAGACGGAGCAGGAGCCGTCGCCGTTGTCCTGACACTCAATCTTGGCCTCGCAAGGACCCTCGACCGTCAAGCCCAGGCCCCCCCATGCCAGCTCCCTTGGTGTCGATGGTGAAGGGGGCCGGCTTCCCGACGAACCCGCCCTTCAGCCCAGGGCCGTAGGCACACACCTGGAAGGGAGCAAACGGGGTTAGGGCAGGGTTAGAAACCCAGATAGAGGTAAAGGTAAAGGGACCCCTGACCGTTAGGTCCAGTCGCGGACGACTCTAGAGTTGCGACGCTCATCTCGCTTTATTGGCTGAGGGAGCTGGCGTACAGCTTCCGGGTCATGTGGCCAGCATGACTAAGCCGCTTCTGGCGAACCAGAGCAGCGCATGGAAACGCCGCTTACCTTCCCGCCGGAGTGGTACCTATTTATCTACTTGCACTTTGACGTGCTTTCGAACTGCTAGGTTGGCAGGAGCAGGGACCGAGCAACGGGAGCTCACCCCGTCGCGGGGATTCGAACCGCCGACCTTCTGATCGGTAAGCCCTAGGCTCAGTGGTTTAACCCACAGCGCCACCTGCTTCCTTTGTAATTTGTGTGTAAAGGTAAAGGGCCCCCTGACCATTAGGTCCAGTCGTGACCGACTTTGGGGTTGCGGCGCTCATCATGCATTATTGGCCGAGGGAGCCTGTGTACAGCTTCCGGGTCATGTGGCCAGCATGACTAAGCCGCTTCTGGCGAACCAGAGCAGTGCACGGAAACGCCGTTTACCTTCCCGCCGGAGCGGTACCTATTTATCTACTTGCACTTTGACGTGCTTTCGAACTGCTAGGTGGGCAGGAGCAGGGACCAAGCAATGAGCGCTCATCCCGTCGCGGGGATTCGAACCGCCGACCTTCCGATCGGCAAGCCCTAGGCTCTGTGGTTTAGACCACAGCGCCACTTGCGTCCCAGATATAGGTAGCATTGTTATCAATCTACGATGGGGCAGAAAGTTCACAGGCCACGAAGGACTTGCTCACAAATTTATTAGAAGCTGCACGAATTTTGATTGCTAGGAAGTGGAAGGGGTAAGCAGAATCTAAAATGGAAGAATGGTACAAAGAGGTGTGGGATATAGCTATTCATGATAAATTAACATGTGCCATTAAGATAAGACGGGGAATATGCAGGAGAAATGATTTTGAGGAGATACAGAAGCTGTTTGTAGAATTTGTACTGTTAAAAAGTAAAGGGGTCTAACCATCACAAGAGGTGTTGAAATTTTGGAAGGTTGGATAGTTACAACGAAATGGTCTCGGTGGTGGGGGACGCATTTTAATTCTTATTTATTTATGATTATCACTTTGTCAAAATATAAAAAAGAATGTATAAAATGTAAATAAATGTATAAAATAGAAGTAAAAGAATGGAAAAATTATATATACAATGTATTTCTAATAGTATATCCCAGGCACGTCCAACAGGTAGATCGTGATCTACCGGCAGATCACTGAACGTCTGCGGTAGATCACTGGCTCCCCCAAAGAAGCTCAACAACTTTGGCTCTCCTAAAAAAAGTTCAATATTTTTGCAAGGCACCCCCCCCCCAAAAAAAAAATCGTGATTTAAATCAATTTGAAACAAATCCACCCTGACAAGAACTCAGGGAAATCGGATGTAGTTCAACGTTGGACAATTCAGGGCAGGGGCGTACCCAGGATCAAAACTAGGGGGGGGAGCCATACTAGGGGGGGGGCAAGCCATGGTCGTTCAGGTTTGCTTTGAACGGACGCTGATCATTTTTGCTTCTAGGGGGAGGGGGCAGCTGCCTTCTAGGGGGGGCAGCTGCCCCCCTTGCCCCCCCTGGCTACGCCCATGATTCAGGGTGGATAAAAGGGCGCCTGGCAACCTCTCCAACTGGTTTGGGGCATGAGGAGGGAGCCCGAAAGCAGCCCAGCCCTTCAGTGGGGAGGCTCACACCCATATTTACCCTCCGTGCTCACCTTGGATGGGTCTGGGGGCATGACGGCCTCGACAGCGAAAGGGCTGCCTGGCACCGGGTGCCCATCGTAAGTGACGTCCACTTTGTAAGGCCCCTCCTCGGGCGGCATGTACTTCACCGTGTGGATGTCGTTGGCGCTGCCCGTCTCCACCTTGCAGGGGATGGGGCGGCGGGAGGGCGAGCTGATCTTCACGTCCACCTGCCCTTGGCCCCCGGCCCCCTTCGTGTTGATGGCAAATTCCTGGTCACGGCCCACGTCCACCTCTGCGGGGAGGGCGGAAAAGAGGGCGCCATTGGTTAGGAAGACAAGAGGATTTTAGCCGCAAGATAGTAGTGGAGCACGGTGCCTTTGCAAGACCTCAGCAGCCAGACGAGAGAAAAGTTGCTAGACATGAGCTGCTACGTTTACCAGGAGTGCCAGCGTGGCCCCCTGACCGTGGGTGCCAGGGGCTGTGGGTGCCATCCAGCGTGCATGACCCTGGCACTGAAATTTGTGGGTGCTTGGTCCCTTGCATGGGGAATTTTGTGGGTGCTCGGGCACCCAGGGCCCCAGGGAGTTGGCACCGATGCCAGGAGGCAGCTCAACCCAACACATGTCCAAGTAGCATAAACCCCACTGATACCCATGGGGCTTAACACCCAAGTACATAAAATTGAAGTGGTCGTATTTTCCATTTGGCACCCATCAGTGAATGAGCTTTGGATGAATAATAATAATAATAATAATAATAATAATAATAATAATAATAATTTATTTATTTATACCCCGCCCATCTGGCTGGGTTTCCCCAGCCGCTCTGGGCGGCTTCCAACAGAATACAGTGGTACCCCGGGTTGCGCACTCAATTCGTTCCTGGGTGCCGTTCACACCCCGAACCGCGCGCAACCCGGGCGGCGCTTTCACGCATGCGCAAAAGCGTGATGTCGCGCTTCTGCGCATGCGCAAACTGCGCAGAATGCTTCTGCGCATGCGCGGACCGAGCGGACATGCGCAGAAGCGTCCGCGCTCCGTGTTGCACTTCTGGGTTTGCGGAGTACGCTACCCGGACGTTACTCAACACAGAGCGTTCGCAACCTGAGGTATGACTGTATTAAAATACAATAGTCTATTAAACATTAAAAGCCTCCCTAAACAGGGCTGCCTTCAGATGTCTTCTAAAGGTCTGGTAGTTGTTTTTCTCTTTGACAACTGGTGAGAAGGCTTTCCACACATAGCTCTCAACTTTTGGATTTGAAAATAAGGGATGCCCGAGGGCGGTGCAATGGCACCAAGTAGCCTCGCCACCCTGCGCTCCAGAGGCTGCGCGCGAACGGGTGAGCGAAAGAGCGAGCGCGTAGACGGCAGGCAGGCTGGCTGGCTGGTTGGGCGTGAGGGTCTGGCTGTACAAGGCATGCAAGCTCTGCCCCCAGTCGGTCTCAGACTCCTTATTGGCAGCCGAGCAACGCAGCTGAGGAGCCTCCCTGGCCGGCAGGGAGGGAGAGGAGCTGCTTCCTTTGAAATCCGGGACATTTAAGGGAGATCAACAATCCGGGATAGCAGCGGGAAACGGCATTGGAATAAGGGAGTTTCCCGCAAAAAAAGGGAGGGGTGACAGCTATGGTTCCACAGGGCGGGCGCCACTACCAAGAAGGCCCTCTGAATGGAAGTATTTTATCTCCCTTGTTTGAACTCTACATTCATCTCAGGTCAGCTGTGTAGGAAAAGGCCGGGGGGGGGGGGTAGACTTCAATGTCAAAGGGAAGGAGCCCAAAATTTATTTAAGATTTTCCAGCATTGGCAGTAGAGTCACACTGGAGTGCCAATCATCCAGCTGGGCACATCATGAATCTTCTGCAGGGCACAGACCAGCCCCCTGATCGAAGGCAGCCTCCCCCACCCAAAGCTGACCATTGCTGGTCAATGCCCCCCTTGACCCCTCGGCCCCACTTACTGTTGTTGAGCCCTTGCACTTTGACCTTGCTGAGGTCGAGGGGCGGCGCCACGTTCACCGGGAAGGGGCTCTTGGGAATGGGGTCCCCCCCGTACGTCACCGTCACCGCCATGTTGCCCTAAGTTGCGGGAGAGAAGAGATCTGCGTCAGACACGCGAAAGGACACGGGGTGGGGCCTGGATTTGCCTTCCCGAGCGTGGCGGTCGGCATCACCAACTCGGGGCGCAGCTGAACTGCGGAACTCCCTGCCACATGAGGCAGTGAGGGACACCAACTTGGGTGGCTTCGAAAGAGAGGCTCTCGGTGGCTGCTAGACACCATGGCTATCCATACTCTCCAGCATCAAGGGGAAACTACAGGCGGGGAGAGTCGCTTTTGCGCTCAGGTCCTGAGAACAGGATGCTGGCCTGATCCTGTGAGGTTTTTTTTCTGACATTCTTCTCTCATATCTCTCACTGCCTTTCTTTTTTAAAAAAATAAAAAATAAACTATTATTTATTTGGTTTTTCAACTTAAATTTTTACTGAGATATATCAAATATAAATCATAAAAACAAGATTCCAATGAATTCTCCTGGACTTCCATTCTCCCCTTTGTGGGTCCTATTATTAATCAATCCCTCCTGCATCTTTTATGATCATCCAAACCCTTTACCACTTCCATTATGTCCAGAATTCAACCTGAAATACAAGTGACATTCCAATCCTACTAACGATTTTAACTGTTTACAATGGTTTCAAATTATAAATTTTCCCCATTCTTTATTAAAATTTTGGTCTTCCTGATTTCTGATTCTTCTGGTCTTTTTAGCCATTTCGGAACAATCCATCAACTTGATCTGCCATTCTTCTCTGGTAGGGACTTTATCTTCATTCAAACTTGGTTGGTCTCTAGGGTGCTACTGGAGGGAATTTTTTTATTTTGTTTCTGCTGGGGAGTGCGCCGGACAGAGGGCGGGGGGCAGGCGATCCAACTCACCTGTTGCACAGCCGTGTACTTGACGGTGTAAGAGTAGTCGTGGTTGTCGATGATCTCAAAGTCCCGCACAACCTCTCCCTTGGTGGCGCCGGCAAAGTGCACGTCCAGCTTGGCTTTGCCAGCCCCCTTGGTGAAGACCGTGAAGTGGGTGGGCTTCCCAACCTCCACACCTGAGAAGGAAAGGCCACAGCGGGGCAGAGCCCCTCAGTCCCAGGGGCGTAGCGAGGGGGGACGATGGGGGTGGGCCGCCCCGGGCAGCACCCTGGGGAAGGGGCACCGCCCCCAGCGATCGGCGGCGCCAAAAGCATCGCTGGGCTTTTTAAAAAAACGCTTTTCTCCCCGCTGCCGGGACGAGGAGGAGGCGGAGGGGTGTCACCCTTTCGCTGCCCGCCCCTCCCCTCGCCACTGCGGGTGGCTCCGCCCGGCAGCGGGGGGGGGGAAGCGCTTTAAAAAAAATAAAAGCCAAGGCAAGCAGGTTGCTTGCCTTGGCTTTGCTTTTTTTTAAAGGGCTTCCCCCCCTCCGGCTGCCGGGGCGGAGCCGCAGTGACGTTGCGTCGTGATGTCACGACATGACGTCACGATGCCCCGCTCCCAGGGGTGCCTCCGGTCGCCGCCCCGGGTAGCGAGGAGGCTTCCTCCGCCCCTGCTCAGTCCTCTTGCGCCAGAGCTTCCCCCCTTGCAGGAAGCCAAGGAGGGCTCCCCTCTATAGCTTCTCTGCTCAGCCTGCAGCTTCCTGCACTGAGGATTAAGGCCACGGCTGGATTCCTCCCCACCCAACACCACCCCATAGGCCCTTCCCGGCTACAGTATCTGGCTGCGGAGAGACAAGGCTACCTATGTCATGCATGCTTTAGTTGAGATTCCCGCATTGCAGGGGGTTGGACTAGATGGCCCCTAGATGGCCCTTCGAACTCTACAATTCTGTTTTTATATTTTATTAAATTTCTGCAAATTCCAATACATAATTTAAATTTCTTTTTCCAACTTCGCATCCCATATTCTGTGTTTTTTTATATAAAAAAATAGTCATAATACAATAATCTCTATTTATCTGTTGCACATAGTTCAAATCCTGCTTGATAATTCATCATACTACAGTGGAACCTCGGCTGTCAAACACAATCCATTCCAAAAGACCGTTCAACTTATGAAACGTTCGACAACCGAGGCGCAATTGCCAGCCGGCAAAACCCATTGAGAGAAATGGAGAAACGCGCCGCGGAAGCCGTTCGACTTTCGAGGCGGGTTCGAAAACGGAAGCATTCGCTTCCGGGTTGTCGGTGTTTGAAAGCCGAAACGTTCGACTCCTGAAGCGTTCAACAACTGAGGTTCCACTGTATAATATTTCTTTAAACGGTATAAAAACAGCTTCCATTCTGCCATCGCTAAGTTCTCTTGTTTTAGCTGTTAGCTTTGCTGATTCAACTCTACGATTCTATGTCTGCAGCCTGATTCCCGGAGAGCAGCTGCCGGCCCGTGTAGACAGCACTGAAGGGTCTGTCTTGGTTTTTTTTTAAAAGCACCTTCCTATTCCTATTACATCAACCTTTTGTGTGCAGCCATGAGGACTAGAACCTTGCATCTTTTGGAGAAAGGCAATAGCTCAGTGGCAGGGCATCTGATCTGCATGCAAAAGGTCCCAGGTCCCCATGACATCTCTAGCTGGGGCTGCACTCTCGGAGGCGATCTTTGAGGTGGGCCTCCCCCCTGCCCCCCCGCCTCTCCTTGGCTGCTGCTCACCTGTCCGGCTGAGTCCAGGCCCCTCGGCCTTCACCTTGCTGGCATCGTGGGAGGGGTCTACCTTGATGTGGAAAGGGCTGATGGGGATCTCCTGGAAAGGGGGAGCGAAGGAGAGAAACAGGGTGAGCACAGATCACATCTCTCGCCCGGAAGATCATGCGCTCTATCTACTCTATCTGGGCACCACAGTTCGAGAAGGATACTGACAAGCTGGAACGTGTCCAGAGGAGGGCAACCAAAATGGTCAAAGGCCTGGAAACGATGCCTTATGAGGAACGGCTTAGGGAGCTGGGTATGTTTAGCCTGGAGAAGAGAAGGTTAAGGGGTGATATGATAGCCATGTTCAAATATATAAAAGGATGTCATATAGAGGAGGGAGAAAGGTTGTTTTCTGCTGCTCCAGAGAAGCGGACACGGAGCAATGGATTCAAACTACAAGAAAGAAGATCCCACCTAAACATTAGAAAGAACTTCCTGACAGTAAGAGCTGTTTGACAGTGGAATTTGCTGCCAAGGAGTGTGGTGGAGTCTCCTTCTTTGGAGGTCTTTAAGCAGAGGCTTGACAGCCACCTGTCAGGAATGCTTTGATGGTGTTTCCTGCTTGGCAGGGGGTTGGACTGGATGGCTCTTGTGGTCTCTTCCAACTCTAGGATTCTATGATTCTACCCTTTGGCCTCCGGCTGCAGGAACAGGCAGAGATGCCCCCTCTCTCCTCCCAGGCATCCCCCCCCCCCCGACACACACACACCAATCTTCAGGAAAAAAGGGGTGTTTGGCGCTTAAGATTGCCCAGGTGATGAGAAGCGGACTCTGGTCTTGAAGGCTATGGGGTGGCCTGTGTCCCCATAATCAGTGCTGGATTTACATATAAGCTAAGCAAGCTATAGCTTAGGACCCCACTCTCTTGGGGGACCCAAAAAAATTTAAAGGGGAAAAAAAACTGGATGTACATTTCCAGTGGCAACTCAGCAAGATGGGCGGGGTATAAAGAGTATAACAACAACAACAACAACAACAACAACAACAACAACAATATTAATATAATTATTATTATTATTATTACACTGTAAATCACAAAGAATTAACAAATCATCAGTAAAATAATCTATAAAGCACTGTTAACAAGGCAACAGCTAAGGAACAAACAAAACATCGCAATTAAAGCAAAAGTCGTATTATAGGATTAGCAAACCAATGCAGCATTTATAATCTATAAAGCAATTTGATCTAATCTATAATCTATCAAACAATATTAACATGAACGGAATAGCAACCGAAAGATAAACTAAGCACTGTAAAGCACTGCATGTTCTTCCTTCCTTCTTCCCAGCCCCCCCACCCCAGCCCAATCCATTCTCTTTTTTATAATACAAATGTTATTTATAACAATACATTCCCAATTGACTACCCTGCCATGGTTTCTTCCGAATACCAATGGCTGCTGCATATTATAAGCAATAATTTTATCGGCAATATCCCCTTTGCTGCTGACGTTACCCTGAGCCTACCAGCGATTTCACCTGGAATCAAGCCCCCCTCGCCCCTCTCGCTTCCTTTTACCTGGCTGGCGAAGAGGACCATGATGGTGTAGCGCCCAGGACCGGGCGGCGTGTATTTGACGGTGAAGGTGTCGTTGTCATTCTTGATGATGTCGAAATCAATGTCGGCCTCCACCGGTCCCACCACGCCAGGGGCGCATTTTATGCCGATGCTCACGTCCCCTGCAAAGACAGCCAAGGAGGCGCACGACAAATGAGATGCTTCAAAGGCGGACGAGGGCCGAGCTCTGGTCTGCACCCAGGGGTGCTGGTCCCAAGCGGTCAAGGGTGGCCGGGCCCTACAGAAACCGCCTCCCAAAACCCCACCCTTGATCCCCCGGCTGCCCACAATTCCATTATTCTACCTCGTACCTACGTGACCGCCTCTCCTGGTATGCCCCGCAGAGGACCTTAAGGTCCACAAATAACAACACACTGGAGGTCTAACACACAAAGTTGTTAGGCTGGTTTCAACCAGGGCCAGGGCCTTTTCAGTACTGGCCCCAACTTGGTGGAACACTCTGTCGCGAGAGACTAGGGCCCTGCAGGATTTGACATCTTTCTGCAGGGCCTGCAAGACAGAGTTGTTCCACCTGGCCTTCGGGTTGGACTCAGTCTGATGTTTCCTCCCCTTAGGGTTTTGACTATGGGCGATATACGAAGCGGCTTTTTAAATTTTAAACTGTATTTTAATCTGTATTTTAATCAATGTTTTTTTTCTTTCTTTTATATTTTATTGTAATTTTATTGTTGTTAGCCGCCCTGAGCCTGGTTTTGGCTGGGAAGGGCGGGGTATAAATAAAATTTATTATTATTATTATTATTATTATTATTATTATTATTATTATTACCTTCATTTTATTATTATTTTCGCTATCATTACAGGCGTACCTCGGCTCCCGAACGCCTTGAGAGTCGAATGTGCCAGCTCCCAAACGATCGAAAACCGGAAGTGAGTATTCTGGTTTCCGGACGTTTTTTTGGAAGCCGGTGCGGCTTCAGCTGTTGTTTCCGGCGCGCCTGAAACCAATCGGAAGCCACGTTTCGGAAGTGGCTTCCAGAACATATTCTGTTTGACTTCCGAGGTACATCTGTACAGTGGTACCTCCAGTTGTGGACGGGATCTGTTCCGGAGCTCCGGTCAAATCCCGAGGTTTCCGCAACCGGAGGGACCGCTTCTGCGCATGCGCGTGGCGTGGTAGAGCGCTTCTGCGCATGCACGCACGTACGAAACACTTCCGGGTTTGCCTCTTTCGCAACCCGAGGGTGCTACTGTATTAGTACATATTTTTAGGATCCACCTTTTGTGATTGGAAGTTGTTTTTAATACTGTGCTTTAAAGTTGTGACCCTGCTGCAAGACGTAAGGCTTAAGGGCAGGTAATAGATAAATTAATATTAATCAGTGCTTTTTTTTCTATAAAAAAAATGTTTAGGGGTACTCTCATTTTCCTTTTTTTACATTTCCCTAAAGGTAAAGGTAAAGGGACCCCTGACGTTAGGTCCAGCCGTGTCCGACTCTGGGGTTGCGGCGCTCATCTCGCTTTATTGGCCGAGAGCCGGCGTACAGCTTCCGGGTCATGTGGCCAGCATGACTAAGCCGCTTCTGGCGAACCAGAGCAGCGCACGGAAACACCGTTTACCTTCCCGCCGGAGTGGTGCCTATTTATCTACTTGCACTGACGTGCTTTTGAACTGCTAGGTTGGCAGGAGCAGGGACCGAGCAAAGGGGGCTCACCCCGTCGCAGGGATTCGAACCGCCGACCTCCTGATCGGCAAGCCCTAGGCTCTGTGGTTTAACCCACAGCGCCACACGTGTCCCATAAATAAAGATACTCATATTGAAATACTGCTTCTCAGTTAGGCCACAAACCTGCCTCAAACTGGTTCACAAACTGTTTAGGGGTATGTGTACCCCTGCATACCCCCAGAAAAAAAGCACTGATATTAATATTAAATCATAACAATAACAACACAACCTTGCTTGAAATCCTAACAAAGCCCCAGAGAAAAGTGGAACAGGCTCTCTTGGGAGCTTACGGACTCTCCTTCCTTTGGAGGTTTTTATGCAGAGTTTGAAAGGCCGTCTGCCCTGGATGCTTTAGCCGATATTCCTGCATTGCAGGGGGTTGGACTAGATGACCCTTGGGGTCCCTCCTAACTCTACGATTTGATTATTCTAACAGCTGATGGGGACCAGGTGACCCCTAAGGCAGGACACCCCAGAAGAACCTCCTGGAAACCAACCAGCTGAGCACCGTGGCACTAAGGTCCTGGATTTGGCCCTCCCAGATTCCTGGAACAGCTTCCCTGCCCTTAGACTCCAGAGAAATGCTGCCGGCCCATGTAGACAATATTGGGCTAGAGTGACGGACCAATGGCTCTGACTCCGGATTAAAGCAGCTTCCTTTTGAGTCAAGACACTGAGGATTCTTACCTTGCCCTGCCTCGCTGCAGTCCACCGTGAAGTACGTGGGCTCATTGGCCTTCAGACCCGTCTTCTCCACGCCAGGGCCGTAGACCTTGACTTTGTTGGGGTGGCTGCCTTCGCCGACGGCCACCTGCGGGGAAGAAGAGGGAGGATGGACACGAAAGGTTTAGGGGGGTGGTGTGACTTTCCGCAGGGGCAGGAAGTGAAGGACAGTCTTGCAGGAAGTGCATTAGGCAGTTAACTTACGAAACTCGCTGCCACAAGATGTGGTGACGGCCGCAAGATTAAAGGTAAAGGGACCCCTGACCGTTAGGTCCAGTCGTGACCGACTCTGGGGTTGCTGCGCTCATCTCGCTTTATTGGCCGAGGAAGCCGGCGTACAGCTTCCGGGTCATGTGGCCAGCATGACTAAGCCGCTTCTGGTGAACCAGAGCAGCGCACGGAAACGCCGTTTACCTTCCCGCTAGAGCAGTACCTATTATTTACTTTGACGTGCTTTCGAACTGCTAGGTGGGCAGGAGCAGGGACCGAGCAACGGGAGCTCACCCCGTCGCGGGGATTCGAACCGCCGACCTTCCGATCGGCAAGCCCTAGGCTCTGTGGTTTAGACCATAGCGCCACCCGCAAGATTAGGGAGCGTTCAAAGAGGATTAGGCTAACATGCGGGAAATGAGAAGAGGACCGGTTGCTACTCGCCACCAGAGCTCAGTGGTGCCTCCGTGGCCAAGGGCAGGGACTGGGGGCAGTCAACAGCAGAAGCTACTGTCTCCATGTCCTGGAAACACTCTCTTGGATGCAATGATGGCCATCAAGAGAAATGGCTTTTTAAAAGCATCACACAAATTCATAGAGGAGTAATTACCCCAAGGTCTCTGCTTTGGCACTGGGCAATGCCCCCTCCCTGTCTCTGGGGTGCCCCCTCCCCGAAGACGGAGTGATTGACGGAGGAAGAAGGAGACTGACGAGTCGGAAGGTGTACAGAGGTGAGCTGGGTATGTTTAGCCTGGAGACTCGGAGGAGATACGATAGATCTTCTAATCTCTGAAGGGCTGTCCCATCGAAGATAGAGCAAGCCTTGTTTTTCTGCTGCTCCGGAGGGTAGGACTCGAACCCAGGGCTTCGAGTCACAAGAAAGGAGAATGCAGCTAAGCATTAGGAAGGACTTTCTGGCGGTAAGCGCTGTCTGAAAGTGGTCTTCCTTGGGAGGGGTTGGGACTCTCCTTCCTTGGAAGTTTTTAAGCAGAATCACCTGCCAGGGGTTCTTGAGCTGTGATACCTGCATTGCAAAGGGGGGTTGGACTAGATGGCCCCCGGGGTACCTTCCAGCAATTCTCTGCCAAACCCCACACTCACCCGGAAGGGGCTCTTGGGAACGTTGACTCCTCCCCAGCTGATGATGATGGTGTGCTTGATGGCCTTGGTGGGGACGTAGACGCAGGAGAAGGTGCCGTCGCCGTTGTCCTTGATTTTGATGTCAATGGCGACGCCTTCTGCATCCTGGAAAGAAAAAGTTTCTCGTGTAAACAGCAGGCTCTCTCTCTCTCTGCCACCCTCTGGAGCAGCCAAGAAATGCTGACCGGGAAGATCAGCCACCAAGAGGGTAATAAACTCAACAAAGAATGGCATAATTTTATAGAATATACTAGCTGACCCGGCCACGCCTTGCTGTGGCTGATTTGGTGAAATGCAAAAGTAAGATACAGTATGAAAGAGAAAGCGTGTGTTGTGCTGTGCTGTTTAACGTCCACTGGAGGGCGCTATATTTTTTTGCACAAAATCACATTTTTTACCTGGGAAAGGTGTGGTATTTGTGCAATTTAAGTCCATATGATCACTCCCATATGGGCAAGGAAAGTTGTGTCCAAATTTGAACGGAATCGATCAAGGGGTTACGGAGAAAGGCGATTGTTAACAAACCTCCAACTTGAACGATGTTATATATATATAGATTAACTAACAATGTAAACATTTAAAAATGTCAGCAGGATTGATATAGCATTTGTGCTTTAAAACCATAAAGGATAAAATTGAAGTGTAATAGTTTTAGGTACAGGTAAAGGGACCCCTGACCATTAGACCAGTCGTGACCTACTCTGGGGTTGCGGCGCTCATCTCGCATTATTGGCCGAGGGAGTCGGCGTACAGCTTCCGGGTCATGTGGCCAGCATGACTAAGCCGCTTCTGGCGAACCAGAGCAGCGCACGGAAACGCCGTTTACCTTCCCGCCAGAGTGGTACCTATTTATCTATTGCACTTTGACGTGCTTTTGAACTGCTAGGTTGGCAGGAGCAGGGACTGAGCAACGGGAGCTCACCCCGTCGCGGGGATTCGAACCTCCGACCTTCTGATCGGCAAGCCCTAGGCTCTGTGGTTTAACCCACAGCGCCACCCGTGTCCCTATAAAGGTAATCAGATGCAGTTTCAAAAGGAAGATAAATTGTGGAAGCCAAGGGGTGGGGTGGCGGGAAGTCTGGGGGTTCAGGGTACCCCATAAAGGTACTGATATGAATTATGGCTTGATGTAAAAAAGTGTGTGCAAAAAATTGTTTTCTTTTTGAAACTTTGAAAATAAAATTTAAGGAAGAAAAGAAATTACGCTGGAAGTCAGTGGGTTCAGGAAATAGCATCCCAGAGTGACCAGCTTTGCAAAAACAAAACGGACATGGAGCAATGGATTCAAACTACAAGAAAGAAGATTCCACCTAAACATTAGGAAGAACTTCCTGACTGTAAGAGCTGTTTGACAGCGGAATTTGCTGCCAAGGAGTGTGGTGGAGTCTCCTTCTTTGGAGGTCTTTAAGCAGAGGCTTGACAGCCACCTGTCAGGAATGCTTTGAGGGTGTTTCCTGCTTGGCAGGGGGTTGGACTGGATGGCTCTTGGGGTCTCTTCCAACTCTAGGATTCTATGATTCTATGAAAACACAGAGGGGGAGTCAGTACACCTGTCTTGCCACCTACCTGGGCGTAGATCTTGAGTTCCGCTTTCCCGGCCCCTTTGGCGTCAATGGTGAACTCTGCCGGCTTGTTCACAATGCAGCCGACCGGCTCCAGCCCTGGGCCAAAAGCTTTTACCTGGTGCAAAGAGGCAGAGGAGGGAGTTAGCGGAGGCGGGAGCAACCTCAGGGCGCTGTTTGACAACCATCAGGCTTCTGCATCTCCTGCAAAAGGTTGCAGCGTTTGGGACATTTTAGTTTAGACTGGATTTATAAAATGAAACGTGGCCTGGAGAGCAGAGGTATAGGAAGCCTTTCGGCCACCCGGGGCGGCGAACGGAGGAATCCCGCGCATGCGCACACTGTCCGGGCTGGCGCTGCTGTTTCCGCGGCGGCCGGGTGAGCCGCCGAGCGATTCAGTGGCTCGTGGGGCTGCGGCGCGCGAAAAGCATGTACAGAGTGTGCATGTACGACATTTGGGCCATTCCATGAAAAATGAGCCTGATAAGAAAAAAATTATTTTTAAAATATACTTCTTTTACTTATAGTTTCATTACCTAGACAGATTCCAATGTGCAGTCTAAAAAATTTTTTTTAAAGCTAAAGACAAAAGAAGTTTAGTTTATGGACCTTCTTTTCAATAGTCCACCCACGTAGCCTTCACAGAAGTGTTCAAGTTAAAAGTTTTCTGGTGATTGTCCCACCCGTGACAGCATTTTTTCCTTAATTTTGTATCGTTAAATTTCTTAAACTTAATTACTGATTGCATCGTTGTAACCAATAAACATTGATTTAAACAGATATGCTGAGTTTATAATTGATTCACCTCCCAACTCACAGAGTTTTTCCATAAATCAAACTTATCTCAAGCTCCGTGTCCTTTTTTTGTCCCACCCGTGACAATACTTTAACATTTAATAACATTGTCAAAAATATCCATAAAAATAATAAAAAATTAGTAAAATGTTCAGTATCTTATTAAGAACATAGTTTAAATTTTGGTTGTTAATTTTTATGTATATTTACATTGTTACACATGTGTGAATGCCAAAAAACATGGTCCAAGTGTCCCACCCGTGACAATGGAATGGCCCATTTCGCACATGCGCACTCCGTCCGGGCCGGCGCTGCTGCTCCCGCGGCAACCTTATGAGCCACTGCTGCATGGACGGGGTGCCGGGCGGCGGGGCTCAGCTTGGGGAGTGGTGGGAGGGGCCGCCGACTTGTCACCCCCCTCCCCTGGAACCCGGGGCACCCCGCCCCCTACGTCCCGCCCTTGCTACGCCACTGCCGAAGAGGGTGGAGAGAGAGAGAGATGCTTTTCTCCCTCCCTCGTAACACTGGAACTTGTGAGGCTGGATGGATGCTGGAAGATTCAGGACAGAGAGAAGAAAGCCCTTCTTTAAGCAATGCGTAGTTGAACTGTGGAACTCCCTGCCACAGGAAGCTGTGAGGGCCACCATCAAAGATGGATTAGACAAACACATGGAGGAGAGGCCTGCTTCTATTGCTATTATCTGTATGTTTTAATCGATATTTCATATCTATGTATATACATAGATACATACCGTATTGGACCGAATATAAGCCACATTTTTTTTCCAAATTCCGACCATGGAGTACGACTTAAATTCGCAACCTTACAAAAACTGGCTTTTACTGTATCGCTGCTGAAACAGACATACGGTAAAACGGAACGGGTGTGGGTGCCTGAGGAATTTTAAGGGAGCGGCTTATATTCGGGTATTGTCTCTCCCCCCCCCCTGGAATTTTAAAGGTGCGGCTTATTTGCAGGTGCGGCTTATATTCAGGCCAATATGGTAGATATATTTCTATTAGTGATTGTTTTTTAATGAGAGCGTTTTCTATGGTTTTTTTAGCTGTTTCTGTTTGTAAGCTAGGGGGAAAGGCAGGATAATAATAATAATAATAATAATAATAATAATAATAATAATTTATCATTTATACCCCGCCCATCTGGCTGGGCTTCCCCAGCCACTCTGGGCGGCTTCCATCAAAATATTAAAATACAATAGTCTATTAAACATTAAAAGCTTACGCCACAGTAGGAGGCAGTAAATGCTTCCAAATACCAGCTGCTGGAAACCGCAGGAGGGGAGGGGGGTATTGTGTTCGAATCCTGCTTTGGCCACTATGAGATCAGGAAGCTCATTCACAAGGAATCTCGCAGGGAACCAATGGCTTCTGGAGAACGCGGTAGCGATTGGCACAGGATCCAGCTGTGCGAGGCAGGTCACCTCCGACTGGCCAGGCTGGGGAGGACCTACCTTCTCCGGGAAGTACTCGTTGGTGGCGGGCAGGATGTGAGCGATGAAGGGGCTGTCCTTGATGTCCTCGTCGTCACAGATCACATGCACGGCGTACTCGCCCGGCTCGGTCGGCCAGTAGCGGACATCACAAGAGCCGTCGCCTTTGTCATCACATTCGATCTTGGCCTGAGAGGGACCCTCGATGGAGAAGCCTGCGGGCAAGGCGAGAGAGAGGGCAGGGGGACGCGGGGTCAAGCTGAGAGCAGATCACCAAGCCACGGTTTCCTGGACTGCCTGCAACCCACGTCACTGCAGCGCACCAGAATAATAATAATCGTTCAGCCCGGACACTGAGGTCCAGCGCCGGGGGCCTTCTGGCGGTTCCCTCGCTGCGAGAAGCCAAGTTACAGGGAACCAGGCAGAGGGCCTTCTCGGTGGTGGCGCCCGCCCTGTGGAACGCCCTCCCAGCAGAGGTCAAAGAGATAAACAACTATCTGACATTCAGAAAATACCTGTTTAGGGAAGTTTTTAACCTGTACCCAGCCAGATGGGCGGGGTACAAATAAATGATAATAATAATAATAATAATAATAATTATTATTATTATTATTATTATTATTATTATTATTATTATTATTAATTATTATTATTATTTATACCCTGCCCATCTGGCTGGGTTTCCCCAGCCACTCTGGGCGGCTTCCAACAGAATATTAAAATACAATAAGCCATCAAACATTAAAAGCCTCCCTAAACAGGGCTGCCTTCAGATGTCCTCTAAAAGTCAGATAGTTGTTTTTGTCTTTGACATCTGGTGGGAAAGAAAGATTGAAGCAAACATCCCACGGCCAGGGCCGGATTTCGGTTTTATGAGTCCCTCAGCTACTGAAGGTAATGGGGCCCTTTCTATGTCCAGCTGTCCTTTGTCAACAACAAATGGTAGCTGTTGTTTTGTGTAGAATATATGCTATATGGTAATTTATGGACCTAATAGGTGTCTCAGGGACAAGGGTGGCGCTGTGGGTTAAACCACAGAGCCTAGGGCTTGCCGATCAGAAGGTCGGCGGTTCGAATCCCCGCGACGGGGTGAGCTTCCGTTGCTCGGTCCCTGCTCCTGCCCACCTAGCAGTTCGAAAGCACGTCAAAGTGCAAGTAGATAAATAGGTACCACTCCGGCAGGAAGGTAAACAGCGTTTCTGTGCGCTGCTCTGGTTCACCAGAAGCGGCTTAGTCATGCTGGCCACATGACCTGGAAGCTGTACGCCGGCTCCCTCGGCCAGTAAAGAGAGATGAGCGCCGCAACCCCAGAGTCGTCCACCAACCGAGGGAGCCGGTATACAACTTCTGGATCATGTGGCCAGCATGACTAAGCCACTTCTGGCGAACCAGAGCAGCGCACGGAAACGCCGTTTACCTTTCCGCCGGAGCGGTACCTATTTATCTACTTGCACTTTGATGTGCTTTCGAACTGCTAGGTTGGCAGGAGCTGGGACCGAGCAACGGGAGCTCACCCCGTTGCGGGGATTCGAACCGCCGACCTTCCGATCAGCAAGCCCCAGGCTCTGTTGTTTAACCCACAGCGCCACCCACGTCCCTCAGTTGGGCTGTAGATAACGCCAATGTTTCATCCCAAATTAAGCAACGATGGAATAAGAGCACTCCTGAAAATTACTGGATTTTGCTTCGCTGGTGTTTCACAGCGGTGGCTCCAAGACTGAGAAATGCTCCCCACCCCATCCAGCCCAACCCACCTTGAGGTCCTTGCCCCCGCTGTGACTTACCAAGGGTGCCCACTTCTGTGCCAATTGCCTCGACAACGAAATCTGCCGACTTGCCCACCACGCCAGTCTCCAAGCCAGGGCCCCAGGCCCTGACCTTCTGCACGCCAGCCTCTGGTCCCACTAGCACCTCAAAGGGACTTGGGGGGGAGGGGAGAAAAAGAGTTAAGTCCATGCCGCACCAAGACTGGGAGCCAGCCCTGCAAGCTGGAACCAGCCACCCTAAAATCCACTAGTGCCCTAAAGCAGGGGTCAGCAACCTTTTTCAGCAGGGGGCCGGTCCACTGTCCCTCGGACCTTGTTGGGGGCCGGACTAGATTTTGAAGAAAAAAATGAACTATTTCCTATGCCCCACAAATAACCCAGAGATGCATTTTAAATCAAAGGGCACATTCTACTCATGTAAAAAAACGCTGATTCCCAGACCGTCCGTGGGCCGGATTTAGAAGGCGATTGGGCCAGATCCGGCCCGAGGGCCTTAGTTTGCCTACCCATGCCCTAAAGCAAAGCTCAAATCGAGTTTTGTTCCATAAAAACACGTGCAAAGATTTTTCTCGTTTTGCAGAATTCATAGAACATCCATAGAATTGTAGAGTTGGAAGGGACTTTGTGCATTATCTAGTCCTGGCTGCAGATATTTCACTAAAAATTTCCCTTTTCAAGGAAATGTTGTTATATACTGCCCTTCCTCAAAAGATCTCAGAGCGATTCACAAGATAAAAATACAAAATAAAGCACAAATAAATAGCTACAACAGAAGCAACAAAACCATAACCCTCATGCAAACACGTTAAAAAGGCTGTCGAGTACGAATCAGGCTGCAGAATATTAATCAGCCAAATATTTTCACATCGATGAGGACTAGAAACTTGCTTTGAGAAAGGCAGCCGAGATTCTCAAGAGCTTCAATCCCGCTCGCCTCGGGCACCGTTTCTGCATGCGCAGGATCCTGCCCTGCCCCACACGGCCTTTTTCTTACCTCCTCGGGATGGCGTAGCCGCCCCATGTGATGGACACTACGTATTTCCCGGGGACCGTCGGGTAGTAGTCGCATTCATATACCCCGTCGCCAACGTCCCGAACCTTCACCGGCTCCTCAGTGCCTTCTGCGAAAAAGGGGCAGGAGCAAAGATGTGAATGGCAGGGATACGGGAACCTGGGCATGTACAAAGTGCCCGGCCGATCGAGCGATTGGTTGGCCGATTTCTTCACTGGGTTCAATTTCATTCTTCCATCTCTTTCCAGGAACCTTTATTTATTTAATAAGATTTATACAGTGCTTGACTGTGGGGACGGGCGGAAGATAAATCAAGAAAGACTGACAATACTTTAAAACGGGCAAAAATTTAAAATACTAAAACAGGTTAAGATTTGCATCGGCGTTTCTAAGAATCCGGGTGCCTAAAACAAGAATGTTTTTAGCAGGTACTGGAAGGAGCGCATAATATCAAGAGGCAGCGAGTTCCAAAGTTCAGGGACTGCCATGCTAAACAATCACGTTCTGACAAATGAGGAGCAGGTATGGTACTGGTAGTTGTGCCAATTCCTCAGGTTGAAAAGGGTCGAAAAGGGTCAGGAAGACCTAAATTTTAATAAGGAATGGGGAAAATGTATAATTTCTCTTTAAAACCATTGTAAATAGCTAAAACCGTTAGTAGGGCTGGAATAACACTTGTGGTTTAATGGTGAATTTTGGACATAATGGAAGAGGTAAAGGGTTTGGATGATCATAAAAGATGCGGGAGGAATTGGTTAATAATAGGACCCACAAAGGGGAGGATGGAAGTCCAGGAGAATTCATCGGAATCTTGTTTTTGTATGATTTATGTTTGATACTGTATATCTCTGTAAAATTTAAAGGTGTTGTGGTTAAGGATGTACAGTACATGTTAATGTGTAAAACCAAATAAATTAATTTGCAAAGAAAGGGTAGAGCCGACCTCGATTGGGGCGGATTTTCCCCAGCACTTACTTGGTCCCTTGACCACGACTTTCAGCTCCCCGGTGCCAGCGCCTTTAGTGTACACCTTGAAGTCTGCCACCTCCTTCACTCGCACCCCCTTGGGCTGGAGCCCACGACCCATGGCCCGGCAGGCATTGGGGCTGCACGCTGCGGAGGAGGAAAAGGGGCAGGTCAGCAGCCAAAGAGGGGTTCCGGCCACGCGGTTCACTCTCCACGCGCCTGGCTTCGTCGGATGCGCAGCGACGCTCTCGGGAGAGGGCTGGGATCCAGCAGGCAAGGCACACAAAGAGTGCCACCCGTCTGCCACCCGTAAAATGTTGCCAAGGTACCTGGGGCTAGCCAAGCACTGCGACGCAACCCAGGCGCTGTGGGTAGGGTGCCACCCAAACAGACATTTGTAACACCCGGGGCCGCTCGAAGGAGACCCTCCATGCAGCGACTCGCGAGCAAGACAGGCAGAAGGGTCGGCAGCGGAGGAGATCCAGCCCGATTGAAGCACCAGCTATTCTCTCCAAAAAAGGGGACCCTTTTAGATGGAATTTCTCAGGCATCGGGCATGGGTTTTCCTTCCTACCTTTTGCTTAAAGCTGTAGAAGTCAATCAATCAATCAATTGTCACAAAGTGTACAGGGGGGACGATGGGGGCGGGATGCCCCGGGTTCCACCCCAGAGGGGGGTGACACTTTTTTTAATAAAATTTTTTAAATTTTTATTTATTTATTTTTTTATTTTAACTTTTGGGAAAAAAGAGATAATAGACACACACACAACCCCCCACACCTCACAAAGTGGCACCATCAGAGGGGAGTGACACTTTTTAATTTTTTTTTAATTTAATTTTATTTTTTTTAAAAAAAAATTATTTTAACTTTATTGGGGGAAAAAATTCCTCCCCGGGTACCACCTGGGCTTGCTACGCCTCTGAAAGTGTACCCTACGTCAGCTGTCCACAGCTCCGCGGGGTCATCGCTGACCCACTTTTGCAAGCGAAACTAAAAAAATCAAGCCGTTTCAGTTCAGAAAGGGGCAGCCCCAATGATCAACGGGATGCAGTAACTCTCCGATGGAGAAAGGTTGCAGTGTCTGCGACGTTTTAGCTTAGAAACAAGGCGAGTAAATTGGGGGCATCACAGAGGTGCATAATAATAAGCATGGAGATCGTGGGAGCGAGAAAAGAGTTTCCTTCCTCTCTCGTAACATCAGAACTCACAGATATCCAGTGAAGCTAAATGCTGGGAGGTTAAGGTTAAACTGTGGAACTCCCTGCTACAGGGGGCAGCGATGGCCACTGACTTGGAGGGCTTTAATAATAATAATAATAATATCAAAATCACAAGTTAAAAACTTCCCTAAACAGGGCTGCCTTCAGGTATTTTCTGAATGTAGGATAGTTGTTTATCACTTTAACCTCTGCTGGGAGGGCATTCCTCTTTCAGCAGGTCTGGGAAGACTCCCTCGCAGAGGGAAGCATTCACCACCCCGCAGAGCCCATCGCCCAGCCCTTCCCGGCTAGCTTTTATTAGCCAGGATGGGCAAGGATCAAGAAGACAGGTGGTCGGTTTCACTCGTCCAAGCAGCCTGTCCACATCCTCGGAAGTAACAGATTGGAATTGATCCCATGAAACATGACTAGACAGGGCTCTAGCACTCTCCTGCCCCGGCTCTGCTCCCACGGTGGAGTCTACCTCCTTCCGAATCTGAGCGACTTTATCTGCAAAAAACTTTGCAAAAGCATTGCAGGAGATCTTGGGGTCCCTACCCGACCCTGATGACGGAGGTGGTTCTGCTAGATTGCGAACCACCTGGAAGAGTCTCCTGCTGCTGTTTTCTGCAGATGCAATAGAAACGGCGAAGAAGGTCCTATTCGCCGTCGCCACTGCCACTTGGTAGGCTCGAAGTTGAGCTCTAGCCCGTGTCCGGTCTGATTCAGAATGAGTTTTCCGCCACCGGCGCTCTAGCCGTCTCAGCGACTGTTTCATCGCTGGAAAACCACGGGGCTGTCCGGGCTCCATGCAATCGGAGAGGGCGCTTCGGAGCCAGATAGTCAATAGCCCTGGTTAACTCCACATTAAAAGAGGACTATACAAATTCACGGAGGAAAGAGCCATTGATGGCTCCTAGACATGCTGGCTATGCTCTGCCTCCGCAGCTGGAGGCTGCAATGCTTCTGAATTCCTAGTTACTGGAAATCACAGGAGGGGATGACGGTCTTGAGTTCAGATCCTGCTCGCTGGTTTCCCATTGGGGCATCTAGTTGACCACTGTGAGAACAGGATATTGGACTAAGTGATCCAGCGGGCTCTTTTTATGTTCTTATTACTCCCCAGAAACCCGCTTTGCAGAGAATCACGAGCGCTTAAACCATCTTCTCTTGGGCCTAATTTTGTAATCTTCCATCTTTTTCGACCCAGGACTCACCTGGAACCCAAGCATGCATCCGGGCACCCATTTCTCAACTTTTTAATCACATGCCCTTATGCTGATCGTGCTGCAACGATTCCAGAATCGGGGCCACGACCCGGTAATGGCCAGTCGAAGATCAATGGCCTAGAGCTCGTCTAGACCAATTCGGGGTCTTTCTCCCCAGTTGTATCAGGTGAGCACATTTAAAGGATATTTACGTGTACAAAAGAGGGGAAAGAACGACATTGAGGGTGGGTGGAGAGGAAGATGGAGGGAAATGAATTAGCAATGATGGTTTAGTGCAGGAACAGCCAACCTGGTGCTCTCCCCACCCCGAGGGGCTGAGGGACTCCCACCCACCTACCAATTGTTGGCCATGCTGGCAGTGGCTGGTGGAAGTCAGAGGGTGGATGTGGGAATGTTCAGGGTGGCAGGAGAGGATATATTGTTCATTACTATCCTTCCTAACCTGCGCTAGCAAGTTTCTTTACTTAGCATGAGTTTACCTTCCCCTTTTGACATGCACGTAAGATAGAATCATAGAATCATAGAATCCTAGAGTTGGAAGAGACCACAAGGGCCATCCAGTCCAACCCCCTGCCAAGCAGGAAACACCATCAAAGCATTCCTGACAGGTGGCTGTCAAGCCTCTGCTTAAAGACCTCCAAAGAAGGAGACTCCACCACACTCCACTGCAGCAAATTCCACTGTCGAAAAGCTCTTACTGTCAGGAAGTTCTTTCTAATGTTGAGGTGGAATCTTCTTTCTTGTAGTTTGAATCCATTGCTCCGTGTCCGCTTCTCTGGAGCAGCAGAAAACAACCTTTCTCCCTCCTCTATATGACATCCTTTTATATATTTGAACATGGCTATCATATCCCCCCTTAACCTTCTCTTCTCCAGGCTAAACATACCCAGCTCCCTAAGCCGTTCCTCATAAGGCATCGTTTCCAGGCCTTTGACCATTTTGGTTGCCCTCCTATGGATAGCTGGTTGCAGACTCGTGTGAGCCTCTCACTATTACACAATTCAGTCTGTCTCAGATTGAATTGTACGTTCCTGGTAAGCTCCCTTGAATCCCTCTTAAAAGAATAAAGACGCCACAATCCGAGTCATTAAAATAAGTTTACTTACGACAGTTGCAAATATGTACAGGTGGATCGACCTCATATGGAGGAATAACCCCAGTACCTCTGCTAGCTGAGTAGCTAGCAGGGTAAAGGTAAAGGGACCCCTGACCATTAGGTCCAGTCGTGACCGACTCTGGGGTTGTGGCGCTCATCTCACTTTATTGGCCGAGGGAGCCGGCGTACAGCTTCCGGGTCATGTGGCCAGCATGACTAAGCCGCTTCTGGCGAACCAGAGCAGCGCACGGAAACGCCGTTGACCTTCCCGCCGGAGCAGTACCTATTTATCTACTTGCACTTTGACATGCTTTCGAACTGCTAGGTGGGCAGGAGCTGGGACCGAATGACGGGAGCTCACCCCGTTGCGGGGATTCGAACCGCCGACCTTCCGATCGGCAAGCCCTAGGCTCAGTGGTTTAACCCACAGTGCCACCCGCGTCCCTTAGCTAGCAGGGTAGTCCTAGCTAAAAAGCTGGTCAAACAAAGAAGGAAGTCAAAAAGAGGGAAGGGTGCTGCGTGACTCGTCCTTTCGTTACCTGGACAGGTGAGGTCATGCCCACCTTCTATCACATGCAAAAGGAAGGATGGTTCAGCCAGGAGGAACAGGAAGTTTCGACTGGCTGGACCAAACATTCCCTCACATGTCTTCTCTAGCATTACAAGGAATGTTGCACATGACAGCCTCTCATGGATCACGTCCCACGGTGGATGGGTGCCCCTTAGATTGGCAGAGGAGGCGAAAGCCGCAGAGACGCTTAGGGGAAAGGCTGCGGCTCGCAGGCGGCACAGCAGCTCAAAGTGAAGCATGCCGGTCCTTTGGTGCAGGCACAACTCTCAAATGCACGACCTCAAGTCCATGCCACAAGCGACAGGTGTGTGGGAAAGGGGCAGCTATGGGGCAGGGCTTGGCTGGGGGCAGCACGATGCCATGCAGAACCCAAAACTTCCGAAGCATATCGAGGAAGGCACTGGGGTCAGCCTGACAGAGTTGCTGGGCTGTGACCCCCAAGCTGAGAAGGGGAGGACCCCTTGCTTGATGGTTATGGGGGAGCTTTCTCATATCTTTCCAGATTTAACAGATCTGTATTTTTTAACAAAATCCAATCCCTTAACCAACATAGGCAAGATGCTTCATAATATAATTTCAAATCTCGCAGAGAAAAACCTCCTCTTTCTTTAGTATCTGTAAATAATTTATATTTAATGCTTGGTTTTTTCCCTTGCCAGATGAACTTTGTTATTACTTTTTGCCATTCTTTGAAGTAACCCAACCCACTTATTACTGGGATTGTTTGAAATAAAAATAACATTTTGGGTAGCACATTCATCTTTATGTGGGGAGGCTTTCTCGCCTGGTATAGCCGGCAGTCAAAGCAGCTCAGGTCTTGCAAGGGCTGGTCTTTCACTGCATTGCAAACCGCCTAGCGGTCTCTGCGGATGCAGGGCTGGAAACGTATGAATCTTCTCCCCCACCCCACGAACCAAGCAACCAAACAAACGAAACAGGAGTCTGGGTGTTTGGGACACGGTGGCTCTGCCCGTTCCATGCCATTGCCGGGCCATCTCATGCCAGGAAGCGCGGGCGCAAGCGAGGCTTCGCCAGGCCTGCTCTTACTAACTTGGTTTGCGAGGCTTGGGCATGGTGGGGGGTGGGATTTTCTTGGCCTTGTCGGCGGGCGGGGTGCGGACGGACTGAGGGATGATCTGGAGGGGGGAGACGCTGGGCGGAGGCGGGGGGAATGGCGCTGCAGGGTCCGAGGAGAAAGGAGAGGAGGAGTTAGTGATGTTTGATGGGTGGGGAAGCAGGGAGAGCACCAGTCCCGGCTAGAAGCCTTCCCCCCCCCCCCAAGCAGACAGACCGGCATCCGGCATGATAAGGAAGCAAGGGGCTCTTGGCCTCAGTTTGCCCATATGTGTAATGGGAATGCTGATCTCCTAGTCATTTCACAGCCCTGTGAAGTAGGCAGGGTCTGGCTGGGATATTGCAACAGGTCCAGGGTCACCCTCCCTTCGTGCCCAAATAGAGATTTGAACCCAGGTCTCCCTGGATCCAGTGTTCTACCAGCTATAACACACGGGCTCCCCTTGATGATGACGATTTAATTTATTAATTCCCACACACAATTCTCCTGCTCCCCTTTCAATTTTCACGACGACCCTGTGAGGTAGGTAGCTTAGGCTGAGAGGCAAGCTTCATGGCCAAGGTGGGGGGGGGGAGCGAGATTTGAACCCCGGTCTTTCCCAGGTCCTAGCCCGACGCTCTAACCACTACCCCACACTGCCTCGCCACTATCAGACCGCAAAGGCTTCTTTCTGCTGGCTGAGTGTTAAGGAAATGATTAGGGTGGCATTTTGGAGATGGAAAACAGGCATGGAGATGTGGAGGGGGAAGGAAGGAAGGAAGGAAGGAAGGAAGGAAGGAAGGAAGGAAGGAAGGAAGGAAGGAAGGATGGAACCCCGGAGAGAAGCGGCAGGCGCCCTTACCTTCTGAGATGTTGACTGTAAAGGGGCTTTTGGGGATCTGAGCCCCCGCAAAGGTGACGTAGAGGGTGTGCGGACCCTCCAGGACGGGGTGGTAAGTGCAGCGGAAGATGCTGTCGCCTTTGTCTTCCAGTACCACCTCCACAGTGTCGCGGCGGCCCTGGGGGTCCACGATCACCACGCCCACGTCTCCGGTCCCCGCACCTGTCGGGCAGAGGCGGCATGAGAGGCACGGCCCAGGATCCAACCCTCACACACACCATCCACTCCATTTAGTGTTTGACCCGTGTCCTCACAGGGGGCTGGGCTGGATGACCTCTGGGGGCCCCTTCCAACTTTACAGTTCAAGGACTCTGGCTGTTGGAAGAATCGTGTGCCACTTGCCCTTCCCACGGATGCCGGCCCTCTCCGCACCCTCCCGGCCGTTTCCCCCGAGGAGGCCCACAACCCACGTTTCCAATGGCTTTGGGAAGGGGTGGAAGAAGTTCCTGCTGGCATATTGGGGTTGCCAAGTGAGGAGCATCCCAGACCCTGAGATCTCAGAGCCCAAAACAGAGAGCTATGGATCGCCCCTGGTGATGTCACAGGGAAGAGCCCCTGGTGATGTCACAGGGAAGAGCCCCTGGTGATGTCACTGGGAAAGACCCTGGAGACGGAGGTTAATTGGGAATAAGGAGAGGATGAGCTCAGACCCACAGTCTAAGCCAGGCATAGGCAAACTCGGCCCGCCAGATGTTTTAGGACTACAACTCCCATCATCCCTGACCACTGGTCCTGTTAGGGATCATGGGAGTTGTAGTCCCAAAACATCTGGAGGGCCGAGTTTGCCTATGCCTGGTCTAAGCTATGCTTTGCAGCCGTCTCCTGCTGAGCTGAAGCTTGCAAGCTACATACACGATCTTCTTAAATTATTATTATTATTATTATTATTATTATTATTATTATTACTGGCACTCTCGCCCATCCGGAGGGCAAAGCGCTCTCCCTGCCACCTGCGGTGGGGGCATCGTTGCAGACTTTCAAGTCAAACGCTGGAGGTCTGGCAACCCTCGGGGGAAATGCCCATTGACGGCAATTAGCCATGGAGCTTCCACGTTCAGGGGCAGTCTACCTCGGATGTCTCAAGTGCTGGAGGCACTCAGTCGGGGCAGGGCTGCCTGAAGGCTTCTCAGAGGCCACTTACCTGCCGTGTAGATGTCAAAGTAGGTGGGCTTGTGAGCTACGTTGCCCACGGGCTCCAGGCCGGGGCCCCGGGCCGTCACCTTGTTGGCATCTCCCAGGGCCATGCCCACGTTGACTTCGAAGGGGCTCTTGTCGATATTCTGCCCGGCGAAGAGCACTGTGACCTAGGGCAGGAGAGCAGGGAGGGGGAGAGGGTGATTTTTTTTGGGATGGGGAGGGAACCAGCCTGGACTGGCACACACTGGCAAAGGGTCAGAAAGGGGCAAAACGATCAAGGGTTGGAACAACGCTCCAATCCTGCATTGCGTGGGATTGGACAGCTCTTTCAAATCAGAACCAGTGAAGGCGGTGAAGGTCCTGTGTGAGTGTCTGGAGGCGGTTGGCGGCTAACAGATTGAGGTTGAATCCTGACAAGACAGAAGTACTGTTTTTGGGGGACAGGGTGCGAGCGGGTGTGGGGGACTCCCTGGTCCTGAATGGGGTATCTGTGCCCCTGAAGGACCAGGTGCGCAGCCTGGGAGTCATTTTGGACTCACAGCTGTCCATGGAGGCGCAGGTTAATTCTGTGTCCAGGGCAGCTGTCTACCAGCTCCATCTGGTACGCAGGCTGAGACCCTCCCTGCCCGCAGACTGTCTCGCCAGGGTGGTGCATGCTCTAGTTATCTCCCGCTTGGACTACTGCAATGCGCTCTAGGTGGGGCTACCTTTGAAGGTGATCCGGAAACTGCAATTAATCCAGAATGCGGCAGCTAGACTGGGGACTGGGAGTGGCCGCCGGGACCACATAACACCGGTCTTGAAAGACCTACATTGGCTCCCAGTACGTTTCCGAGCACAATTCAAAGTGTTGGTGCTGACCTTGAAAGCCCTAAACGGCCTCGGTCCTGTATTCCTGAAGGAGCGTCTCCACCCCCATCGTTCAGCCCGGACACTGAGGTCCAGCTCCGAGGGCCTTCTGGCGGTTCCCTCCCTGCGAGAAGTGAGGTTACAGGGAACCAGGCAGAGGGCCTTCTCGGTGGTGGCGCCTGCCCTGTGGAACGCCCTCCCACCGGATGTCAAGGAGATAAACAATGATCCGCCTTTAGAAGACATCTGAAGGCAGCCCTGTTTAGGGAAGCTTTTAATGTTTGATGTTTTATTATGCTTTTAATCTGTTGGGAGCCGCCCAGAGTGGCTGGGGAAACCCAGATGGGTGGGGTATAAATATATTATTATTATTATTATTATTATTATTATTATTATTATTATTATATGACCGCCATGGGGTGCCTTCCAGCTCTACACCTCTCTGATTACATGCTTACAGATGAAGAGGGCCTCTCACCTTATGCAAGCCAGCCACTTTCGGCACGTAGGAGACAGAATACGTCCGGTCCTTGTCATTGTTGGCGACCACTTTGGCCTGGGTGGGTGAGGAATGAAAGCGGGAGACGTTATTTCCTAGGAAGACCCACCCTCGCCTGCATCCCTACTGCTGCGGTGTCCATAGCTGTCAACCCTCCCTTTTTTTGCGGGAAACTCCCTTATTCCAATGCCGTTTCCCGCTGCTATCCCGGATTGTTGATATCCCTTAAATCTCCCGGATTTCAAAGGAAGCAGCTCCTCTCCCTCCCTGCCGGCCAGGGAGGCTCCTCAGCTGCGTTGCTCGGCTGCCAATAAGGAGTCTGAGACCGACTGGGGGCGGAGCTTGCATGCCTTGTGCAGCCAGACCCTCACGCCCAACCAGACAGACAGCCTGCCTGCCGTCTACGCGCTCGCTCTTTCGCTCACCCGTTCGCACGCAGCCTCTGGAGCGCAGGGTGGCGAGGCTACTTGGTGCCATTGCACCGCCCTCGTGGCATCCCTTATTTTCAAATCCAAAAGTTTGAGAAAAATCCCTTATTTTCAAATCCAAAAGTTTGGGAAAATCCCTTATTTTCAAATCCAAAAGTTGACAGCTATGGCGTTGTCCCACAATACAGGGCCTTCCATTTGTTGCTAGACTCTGGCGTGGGAAATGGCAAAGGATTATGGGAGTTGTAGTCCAGCAACAGCTGGAGTGCTGCGTCCTCCCCATCCTTGCTTCGTATTGCAGGAGGTGGGGAGACTCGGATTTCCTGCCGCGTCTTTTGCCTGTAAAGCCTCCCGTTTTAATTCGGTCAGGCGCAAGACCCCACAAAACCCGGGGCTTTCAGGAGAGCAAGGAGAAGAGCAGAAGTCTGCAGAGCCCAGTACCTCCTCTGTGTGTCCTTCAGGGTCTTCGATGTACACCAGCACCTCTCCCAATCCTGCCTCGATGGTTTCCACTGTGAAATGGGCTGGTTTCAGCACCATGTTACCGTGGGGCTCAATCCCTGCGAGGAAAGTCAGATACGTCAGATACATCAGATGGAACACGTCCCTTCCCAGTTCCCCAGTTCTCATTATTATTATTATTTTCCCTTTTCTGAATCCTCATAGAATCGTAAAAGTGTTCACATGATCAAGAATTCATCCCAATCTGCTTGCGCAAAGCCCCCGGAACTTTGATTTCGCCGGGTCTCTGTTCAGCCTTTTGCCTGACCTGCTTATCAGATCAGACGGCCAGCATTCATCAACTCGGATGCTTCAGTTGAGATTCCTGCATCGCGGGGGCTTGGACGCCATGATCTTTGGGGGTCCCATCCCACGCGGTGATTCTACGATTCTATGATCCAGATTAGCTTGTGGGCTCTTTAACCGCCTTCCTCACCAATTCACTCAACCCATGCTTTTCAACCGACTTCCCCATCTAATGTTTATTTTAAAGAGGGGTTTGTTTGTTTGTTTGTTTGTTTGTTTGTTTGTTTGCTTGCTTGTTTGCTTGTTTGTCTTGATCTATATCATTCATTAACCATAATCTCCTCTCTGTCTCAGTCACAACAGCAACTATTGAGAAATCATTTTAACACTACAGACTGGAGTACACCCTGTGGATGTAAATTTAATTAACAATATTAATAATGTGAGCTTAATCTTAATTTCCCAAGTCTATTTTGATGCCATGTGGATGATTTTTTTTTAATGCTTGATGTTTTTATTATGTTTTTTAGATATGTTCAAAACAAAATAAAAAAATTCCTTCCAGTAGCACCTTAGAGACCAACTAAGTTTGTTATTGGTATGAGCTTTCGTGTGCATGCACACTTCTTCAGATACCATTTTTTTTAGATATGTTGTAAGCCACCCAGAGTGGCTGGGGAAACCCTGCCAGATAGGTGGAGTGTAAATATTATTATTATTATTATTATTATTATTATTATTATTATGTTTGTTTGTTTGCCTTCGGGCAACAGAGCCCTTTAATTCACTTTGCATTTGTAAGCCCGAAGTCCTGGTACGTGACTGAATTACTCCCTTCAGCGATTCTATAGCTCTGACTCCTGCATTGCAGCGGGTTGGGATGGATGACCCTCGGGGGTCCCATTCTATGAAATGGAAATAGAGTCCAGAGGCCCCCTCTTTAGCTCCAGAACACAGAAGGCTTCTCTGGTTGATTGATCCAGAGTGATCCCTTTCTTAAAGTGACGGGAGCAGGCGAGGGCAGGCCTTTTCCTGGACAACTGGGAGTTGGATGGAGAAGAGAGCAAATAATTCCCTTGACCATTGCCCTCTGGACCGCTTGGCCCCTCGGCTTCTTCTGCCAAGGCTACTTACCTGGGCCGTAGGCCTTGGCTTTCTTGGGGTTCAGCTGCTTGGAGCGCAGGGGAGCCCCCGGCTTCAGCTTGGCTTTGGGGAACTGAGACAGGTACGTCATCACCGAGTGCTCGTCCACATTGGGGTCCACGATCTCTTCGGGGGCGATCACCTGCGAGGAGGAAGAGTAAAGGTAAAGGTAAAGGGACCCCTGACCATTAGGTCCAGTCATGGACGACTCCGGGGTTGCGGCACTCATCTCACTTTACTGGCCGAGGGAGCCGGCGTACAGCTTCCGGGTCATGTGGCCAGCATGACAAAGCCGCTTCTGGCGAACCAGAGCAGCGCACGGAAACGCCGTTTACCTTCCCGCCGGAGCGGTACCTATTTATCTACTTGCACTTCAATGTGCTTTCGAACTGCTAGGTTGGCAGGAGCTGGGACCGAGCAACGGGAGCTCACCCCGTCGCGGGGATTCGAACCGCCGACCTTCTGATCAGCAAGCCCTAGGTTCTGTGGTTTAGACCACAGCGCCTCCCGTGTCCCATGGAGTAATGCCACGTTAATAGGTGGGGCGCCAAAGAGGAAGTACACCCCTTCCCCACCAGCTGTTTTCCTCCGGCGTGCCAAAGCCGCCCCGTTCCCTGTTGCGCAGCGGGCAGAAATTCAACAGGCAAAGCGCGAAAAGAGGCTTCGCCGGTTGGATTACCGCCCGCCCGCCAACTTTTAAAGGCAGAGGGGAAAGGGAAGCCCCGTTTTCTGCCAAGGTAGTACCTGGGGCACTCCCAGCCAATCGTCTGCCTGCTGCATCGCCTCCCTGGCGTTCTCCACGGGCTGGTTAGGATCCCAGGTCTCCCAGTCCGGGCACAGGCCTATGGGAAGGAGAGATAAAGACAGGGTCAGACAGGCAGTGCCGGCCTTGGAGGAGCCTGCCAGGAGAGCCAGAGACAATAGGGTCATTGTGGACACCCTTGGCAGAGCTTGCCGGATCCAATCGGAAAGGAACTGGATCCACTCCAGGGTTTATTGCAAGCCGCCTCGGCTGCTGAGAAGAACCGGAACTGGATGGAGGAAGGGAGTGCAAAGGGGAGAAATAAGACACGGAACTGGATAAGACTCAGCGGCAGGTGCCCACGGTTGGGGGTCCAAGAGTGGGCGGAGCCAGAGCCCATCGAAGGCGGAGCCAACACACCCTGGCACCGCCTCCCGCTTCTTCCCTGCTAAGTTGCACAAGGGCAAGACAGAGGAGGAGAAAGCCGGCAGGCTTGAAGCAGAGGTTGCATGGCCACCTGCCATGTATTTCAGTTGAGATTCCAGCATTGCAGGGGGTTGGACTAGATGACCCCCAGGGGACCCTTCCAATTCCAATTCTGCGATTCTGTGACTGGCGTGGCAGTGCCGTGTTTGCCCTTGTGGGACTCAACCTCCCGCAGCAGAGAAAGGAGCAAGAGGCCGGCGTTCGTGGAACAGACCCTGGGAATGATGTCACAGGAGAGACCCCCAAAGGCCATCTAGTCCCCCATAGGCCTGCTCCCCGCTGCTTAATGACCCTGCTCTGCCCCTTCTGGGAATGGTTTTTCCCGGCCAGGATAGGCCCTCAAGGTGCAACCACGCCTTTCGCTTGTTTGGACAGAGAGGTGGAAATGCAGAAGGTACAAAATGAAGAGTCGCACTCATTGCTCCGCTTTTGCTTCCGGACCCCCCTACCCCCCCCCACGTGGCCCCCTAAAGGTTGCTTAAGTGGGAACATGGCCCTCAAGCTGAAAGCAGCTCCATGGCCTGCCTCAGAAGCATAGCTGTCAACTTTCGGATTTGAAAATAAGGGATTTTTCCAAACTTTTGGATTTGAAAATAAGGGATGCCACAAGGGCGGTGCAATGGCACCAAGTAGCCTCGCCACCCTGCGCTCCAGAGGCTGTGCGCGAACGGGTGAGCGAAAGAGCGAGCGCGTAGACGGCAGGCAGGCTGTCTGTCTGGTTGGGCGTGAGGGTCTGGCTGCACAAGGCATGCAAGCTCCGCCCCCAGTCGGTCTCAGACTCCTTATTGGCAGCCGAGCAACGCAGCTGAGGAGCCTCCCTGGCCGGCAGGGAGGGAGAGGAGCTGCTTCCTTTGGAATCCGGGAAATTTAAGGGATATCAACAATCCGGGATAGCAGCGGGAAACGGCATTGCAATAAGGGAGTTTCCCACCAAAAAAAGGGAGGGTTGACAGCTATGCCTCAGAGAGCTACTGCCTGTCTGAAGTTCCTAGTCCATATGAGGTTTCTTCCTTGATGCAAGGGCTAAAAGCCTCTGGACAGGCCTGAAGATTTGGGCCAGACGTGCCCATGATGTGTGGCCTGGTCTAAGACCATTTCTCCTCCAAAAATGGAAAACGAGCGAAGTCCCAACCAAAGAAGCATGGCAACTTAAACTGATGGAATATGCAGCAGCTTGCGGACTTAACATATAGAAGAAGAGAACAAGAAGAAAATATGTTTAAAGAAGATTAGAAAATGCTAATCTAACAGTGTAGATATGTTTTGAGGGAAGTAATAATGGAATACTTAATGGTTTAGTTCATGGGTAGGCAAACTAAGGCCCGGGGGCCGGATCTGGCCCAATCGCCTTCTCAATCTGGCCCCCGGGCGGTCCGGGAACCAGCGTGTTTTTACATGAGTAGAATGTCCTTTTGTTTAAAATGCATCTCTGGGTTATTTGTGGGGCATAGGAATCCGTTCATTTCCCCCCCCCCAAAAAAATAGTCCGGCCCCCCATAAGGTCTGAGGGATAGTGGACCGGCCCACGGCTGAAAAAGTTTGCTGACCCCTGGTTTAGTTATATAAAATATGCAGGGATTTATGCTATGCAAAATGAACCATGGAAAAATGGTTTAAATGAATATTCTAAATTGTAAAATAGAAATTATATATATGGGGCCGTTTCTCCTGACACGGCTGTTTCCGGAGTGGCGCCCGGCAGCTGCGCTAAACAGCAGAGTGCCACCATTGTCTGGGGTTGGACTGGATGACCACTGGGGATCCCCCTCCAACTCTTTGCCGGGCACAGCAATTTTGCTGCTATCCCTGAGAGGAAGGGGCTTTTTTTGAGCACCGCAGAGGATGGGCAGAGGGGTTTGTGCTGGAGACGGATTGCCAAACATTTGCAACGCCTGCCTGGGGGATCCCCAGAGGAGGAGAGAAAGTATGCCAAGAACTAAGGGGGGGGGAGGCGGCAGGGAGGGGGGCAGACCCAGAGGGAAGCTATCGACATATAAGGCCTGGCTGCGGCTTCTGTTAAGGTAAACTCCCCGGCACAACTTGGCTTGGCAGCCAGAGGGGGGTGGGCAGTCCCAGCGCTCAGCTGTCCATCCCTCGACCCTCCCGCCTCGCCAAGGAATCACATGATTCTCGAAGTGGGAGGGTGGTATCCCTGGGGGTCATCTAGTCCAACCCCCTGCAAGGCAGGAAACGAAAGCTCTTGGGAGCAGGGTCTTCTCTTGAGGCTTTCAGGGGGGACAGGACAGGTGGGATATCCCCCACCCCATCTCCATTTAATTCGAACCTGGACTCGTTGCACGCCTTAAAGCACCCACACCCGCCAATATTTCAACGGCAGCAGGATTCGGCCCTGCAATCTGTCCAGGACAAGAGTGCCTCTGCCCATGCATGGAGTGCCATTCCCTTAAGCATCCATGTAATCCGTCCCTTCGCCTGTCAGAGCGGGAAAGTCGCTCCCGGGAAAAGGCACCTCTCCTTTGAGAATGCAACAATCCTACAAGTGTCTACTCAGATGTAAGTCCCACTAACCTGCCCGCAATCCTGCCTGCTCCCCATTTACCTGGGGCCAAACTGCCATGAACTCAGCCGGGCTTACTTCTGAGTAGACCTCCGCAAGACGGCCACTTAAGCCCTGCAATTTCTTTGACAGCAGGCTCAGTGCCTGCTGGGCCAGATCCATGCTGCACATTTTAAGCACGTCCAACGTACATTTTATGGCATTTATACCCCATGGAGCTCAAGGCGGCATGTGTGGTTCTCCCCCTCCTCATTTAATCCCTACAACAATCCTGCGAGGTAGGCTGGGCGAAGAGGCAGGGACTGGCCCAAGATCCCCCACTGAACTTCATGGCTGTGCATGGATTCGAACCCTGCTCTCCCAGGTCATGGGTCTGACACTCTAAGCCAAGCATGGCCAAACTCAGCCCTCCAGATGTTTTGGGACTACAACTCCCATCATCCCTAGCTAACAGGACCAGTGGTCAGGAATGATGGGAATTGTAGTCCCAAAACATATGGAGGGCCACGTTTGCCTGCTAAGCACTACCACACTGTCGAAAGCACATAACTTCCCCCCAAAGAATCGTGGGAACTGTAGTTTTCCCCCACAGGGCTCCAAGCACCCTTAGCAAACTACAGCTCCCATGATTCTTTGGGCAAAACCATGCACTTTAAATGTGTGCTGTATGTGCTTATGGCAAGACAGTCAGATAAACAGCATATATTATTATTATTATTATTATTATTATTATTCATTAGGATGCAGCTCTGCCCCACAACTCCACAGCGTGACAGCGCATGGTGGGTAAGCAGCATGGGTGAGCCATATCTGTGGCAATGAGATCTGTGGCTCATAAAAAGCCACACTGATGATGCTAAGCAAGGTTTGCCTGCGGAGAAATCTTGCCTTAATTCCACAGATATTTAAAGGGGGGGGGATTTAAACTCTGAACATTAGGGAGGCTACAGTCCACTTCAGACCCAAATACACAGCGAGATTTGTAACCCACAAACAAGCCAAGGACTCCCACTGCCAAGCATATCCGTCCAGACCTCTGAGTTTGCCCAAATTTGGCTTGCTTTTCCTGAGCCGAGGGTAGATTCTCCCCGCCCCCCCTTGCCACAAATCCGAGAGAGAAGTGTTTAGGCTGATGAGTCCTGGAAGAGGAGATGAGATCAGCAGGAAAACCAGCCCAAGAGGAGACATGGGTGAAGGCAGATTTCTTCAACCGGGTGCCCTCTAAACTACAACTCCCAACAGTCACCGGCCAGTGCTAGGTAGCTGTACCCCCAGACAGCTGGAGGACGCCAAAACTGCAACATAAAGGTAAAGGGACCCCTGACCGTTAGGTCCAGTCGTGTCCGACTCTGGGGTTGCGGCGCTCATCTCGCATTATTGGCCGAGGGAGCCGGCGTACAGCTTCCGGGTCATGTGGCCAGCATGACTAAGCCGCTTCTGGCGAACCAGAGCAGCGCACGGAAACGCCGTTTACCTTCCCGCCGGAGCGGTACCTATTTATCTACTTGCACTTTGATGTGCTTTCGAACTGCTGGGTTGGCAGGAGCAGGGACCGAGCAATGGGAGCTCACCCCGTCGCGGGGATTCGAACCACCGACCTTCCGATCGGCAAGCCGTAGGTTCTGTGGTTTAACCCACAGCGCCACCCACGTCCCTGAGAGACTGCAACATAAATAATCCGGCAAATCCTGGTACAAAGGTTTTAGCCCCGCCTCTGAGGTCACGTGACTTCTCCCTGGGCGCCTGCATGCAGACATTCACCCTCACCCCACAGGGGGGGCTGGGGGGGGACAGACCACGTGGCACCTCAGGAGCAGGACTAAAAGCACAGCCCCACTGTAATCATGTGAGAGATGGATGTGCATTAGCCGAGAGTCTTGAACCGCAGGGGGTTGGACTGGATGACCCCTGGGGTTCCCTTCCTATGATTCTAGTACAGTGGGACCTTGCTTCTCAAACGCCTTGGTACTCAAACAACTTGGAACCCAAACACTGCAAACACAGAAGTAAGTGTTCTGGTTTGCGAACTTTTCTCAGAAGTCGAAGGAGTTCCATTTTGAGTGCCACGCTTCCGTTTTGAGTGTTATGCTGAGGTCTGTCTGTTTTTGCTATTTATTTTGCATTTTTGCGGCTCTCTTTGTTTTGTTTTTGTGACTGTGTGGAAGCCAGTTCAGCTACTGATGGATTGATGGTGTGACCGCAGTACATTGTTTATTGCTTTCATTTTATGGATCAGTGGTCTAGATTTCTAGGGGGTCTTTAAAAGGTCTAAACACGCAAGTAGCGTTCTTTGCTCCTGGGTCGTCGTCCCCCGATGTGGGCAGACTACAACTCCCATCGTCCACAGCCAGCTTAGCCCCCCTGGTCAAGGACGATGGGATCTGTAGTCCACCCAGGCAGGTGCGGAGGAAGCCTCCTCGCCACCCGGGGCAGCGAACGGGGGCTTCCCCCTGGGGGCGGGGCATCGTGATGTTGCGTCGTGACGTCACGACGGAGTGCGCATGCGCGAAATGGCACGTGTGCGCACTCCGTCGCCGGGCTGCTGCTGCTGCTCCCGCGGCGCCCTTCCGAGGTGCCGCGCCAAAAGCAGCGGCGGCGGCACCCCCACGAGCCGCCGCACGCGATCGCCGGCTCGTGGGGGTGCCCCGCCGCTGCTGCTTTTGGCATGGCGGCTCGCAAGGGTGTCGCGGGAACAGCAGCAGCGCAGGACGAGGCCAGCCCATGTGTCACCCCTTCCTCCCGTGGAACCCAGGGCGTATCGCCCCCTCCGCCCCCCCTTGTGACGCCAGTGCACCCAGGGACCCAGGCATGAGGAACACCAAAGGCCTGGGCCACCATCCGGCGGCTTATTCCTACTCACCGGGCGCACAGTTGTCCACCAGGGCTCCCAGCGCCTTGCCGTCTTGCCAGTCGCGGTTGAAGTTGGTGATGGGCAGCTGAGGGACCTTGTTCTGGATCCAGCCCAGCAGCCGCTGTTTGGGGGTCTGCTTCTTGGCGTCCTCCTCATCCTCGTCTTCCCACATGGGCATTGAGATGGAATAGTGCAGGATCAGAGTCCAAATCAAGCCCAAAATCAGCTTCAGGTTCCCGTCCACGATGGCCTTGCTGTCTGTCGGGGGGAAAGGCAGAGAGGGTTAGCAAGCAGCACTTTGCTTGCTTTTTAAAAAAATATCTGTAGAATAATTCTAATAATGTGACTTATTTTTCGTGCCCCGCAAATCTGACTGCATTGCCTGAGCCACTCGACACATTGAAATCGTCCCAGTGCAGGGCTGCTTTCAGATGTCTACGGAAGGCTGTATGTTTATCAATGTTTATCAGAGAATGAGAATGAATGAATCTTTATTTGCGTCTGCCATCGGTCATAGCTATAGAACAACAATACGATATACAAAGAATATAAATAAAAAGTCAATTATATATAGCATCATAGAATCCTAGAGTTGGAAGAGACCCCAAGGGCCATCCAGTCCAACCCCCTGCCAAGCAGGAAACACCATCAAAGCATTCCTGACAGGTGGCTGTCAAGCCTCTGCTTAAAGACCTCCAAAGAAGGAGACTCCACCACACTCCTTGGCAGCAAATTCCACTGTCGAACAGCTCTTACTGTCAGGAAGTTCTTCCTAATGTTTAGGTGGAATCTTCTTTCTTGTAGTTTGAATCCATTGCTCCGTGTCCGCTTCTCTGGAGCAGCAGAAAACAACCTTTCTCCCTCCTCTATATGACATCCTTTTATATATTTGAACATGGCTATCATATCACCCCTTAACCTTCTCTTCTCCAGGCTAAACATACCCAGCTCCCTAAGCCGTTCCTCATAAGGCATCGTTTCCAGGCCTTGGACCATTTTGGTTGCCCTCCTCTGGACACGTTCCAGCTTGTCAGTATCCTTCTTGAACTGTGGTGCCCAGAACTGGACACAGTATTCCAGGTGAGGTCTGACCAGAGCGGAATACAGTGGTACTATTACTTCCCTTGATCTAGATGCTATACTCCTATTGATGCAGCCCAGAATTGCATAGGCTTTTTTAGCTGCTGCATCACACTGTTGACTCATGCCAAGTTTGTGGTCTACCAAGACTCCTAGATCCTTTTCACATGTACTGCTCTCAAGCCAGGTGTCACCCATCCTGTATTTATGCCTTTCATTTTTTTTGCCCCCCAAAAATATATATCTTTGACATCAGACGGGAGAGGGCTCTGGGGCAGGACGTTATTTCTTCTGCAAATATCAAGGCTCGTTGCCACAGGAATATAAAATATATATATGCCGAGTTTCTTGAATCAGAAGGGGTCAGGCTAGATGACTTTTGGGATCCCTTCCGACTCCACAGATCTATGAAATCTGACTCATTTAAGACTATGCTGAACCCGTAACTCTCAGTAATAATGGAACACATCAAGCTTGTTTTCTCCTGCTCTGGAGGGTAGGACTCGAACCCATGGCTTCAAGTTAGAATAAAGGAGATTCTGACTAAACATTAGGAAAAAAAACTTTCTGACAGCAAGAGCTGTTTTGACAGTGGAACGAACTCCCTCTGGAGGTGGTGAATTCTCCTTCCATGGAGGTTTCTTAAGCAGAATTTGGATGGCCGTCTGTCAAGGATGTTTTAGCTGAGATTCCTGCCATGCAGGGGGTTGGACTAGATGACCCCCTGGGGTCCCTTCCAACTCTACAATTGTGCTTTTTCTTTCTGGGGGTACGCATACCTCTGAGCATTTTGTGAATCCAAGTTTGGCCTCACTGGGGGGCAGTATTTCAATATGAGTAGGAAAATCAGAGTACCCCTAAACATTTTTTAGGGAAAAAAGCACAGATTCTAGGATTTCCTTCCCCAAATGCAGCAGGCAAGTTTTCAAGTTACACAGAACTTCGGGGGGGAAATGGTTAAAAGGAAGGAAACAGCTTTTCCTGGGCAGAAACAGAATGTTGCTAAACTGACAATGTGTCTCTTTTATTAGTACTGATGTAGACAAGATTAGGGACCCAGGTGGCGCTATGGGTTAAACCACAGAGCCTAGGGCTTGCCGATCAGAAGGTTGGCGGTTCATAGAATCATAGAATCCTAGAGTTGGAAGAGACCCCAAGGGCCATCCAGTCCAACCCCCTGCCAAGCAGGAAACACCATCAAAGCATTCCTGACAGGTGGCTGTCAAGCCTCTGCTTAAAGACCTCCAAAGAAGGAGACTCCACCACATGCCTTGGCAGCCAATTCCACTGTCGAACAGCTCTTACTGTCAGGAAGTTCTTCCTAATGTTTAGGTGGAATCTTCTTTCTTGTAGTTTGAATCCATTGCTCCGTGTCTGCTTCTCTGGAGCAGCAGAAAACAACTTTTCTCCCTCCTCTATATGACATCCTTTTATATATTTGAACATGGCTATCATATCACCCCTTAATCCCCGCGACGGGGTGAGCTCCCGTTGCTCAGTCCCTGCTCCTGCCCACCTAGCAGTTCGAAAGCACGTCTAAGTGCAAGTAGATAAATAGGTACCGCTCTGGTGGGAAGGTAAACGGCGTTTCCGTGCAGGGCTCTGGTTCGCCAGAAGTGGCTTAATCATGCTGGCCACATGACCCGGAAGCTGTACGCCGGCTCCCTCGGCCAGTAAAGCGAGATGAGCGCCACAACCCCAGAATCAGGGGTCCCTTTACCTTTAGACAAGCTTACAAAAGGGAAGCTTTTAGGGAAGTTTTTAATATTTAATGCTGTATTGTTTTAACATTTGACTGGAAACCGCCCAGAGTGGCTTGGGAAATTCGGCCAGATGGGCGGGGTAAAAATAAAAAATTATTATTATTATTATTATTATTATTATTATTATTATTATTACAAAAGTGTCGTTTTGATTCTCGTTTTGCACTGTCTCTGTGGCATATTGTATTTTATCACGCAGACACCGCCTTGCTATATGGCATGAATTTGTGGCATGCTGACACCTCTACAAATCAATAAATCAGAGAAGTGGATTGTTCCCTGGCTCTTCCTGACGACAGGGGCTGGAACAGATGGCCTTTGGGGAGCCCCCCAGCTCCTAACGTTCCTAAGGAAGGAAAGGTTGGGAACCAGTTTCGTGTGTGCGTTGGGTTGCTAGGTGCGGCAGGAAGGCCGGGGTTTGAGAAGGGGGGGGTGAAGAGGTTACGGGGAAATCCCGTCCCGTCCCCCGTCCCCCGCCCTAGGAATCTCTGACACATTTTCAAGCCATTCCTGGGAACAACAACACAATACAGTGCCGAACCCTTTCCCTCCGCTCAGTCTTTCCATAAACACTCGGTACGGAGGGCAAGGCAGCTTTCCATTTCCTTAGCGATCTCTCCTCCGCTTCATAACAAACATAAGCTGCAGCAATGCGCTGAGATGGACAGCATCTCCAGGTGGACCAGAGGTATCTGGCGTCACGAAGATGAGAGGGTGAGAAGAGGCTGCTGGATCAGGCCAACTGCCCATCTATTCCAGTGTGGTGTAGTAGTTAAGAGCGGTGGACTCGTAATCTGGTGAACCGGGTTCGCATCTCCGCTCCTCCACATGCAGCTGCTGGGTGACCTTGGGCTAGTCACACTTCTCTGCAGTCTCTCAGCCCCACTCACCTCACAGAGTGTTTGTTGGGGGGGAGGAAGGGAAAGGAGAATGTGAGCCGCTTGGAGACTCTTTAGGGTAGTGATAAAGCGGGATATCAAATGCAAACTCTTCTTCTTCTTCTTCTTCCTGCATCCTGTTCTCTACCAGTGGCTGAATGGTTGCCCGTGGAAAACACGCAAGCAGGGTTCCAGTATGTTTCCAAGTAATAATACGGTAATAATAATAATAAATTTTATTTATACCCCAGCCGAAACCGGGCTCAGGGCAGCTAACACCAATAAAAATTACAATAAAATATTTTTTTAAAAAATGTTAATTAAAATACAGGTTAAAATACAATTTAAAATTTAAATGCACAATTTGAGGCTCCTTCGGGTAGTGATAAAGTACAATTCAAAGTGTTGGTGCTGACCTTGAAAGCCCTAAACGGCCTCGGCCCAGTATACCCGAAGGAGCGTCTCCACCCCCATCGTTCTACCCGGACACTGAGGTCCAGCTCCAAGGGCCTTCTGGCGGTTCCCTCCCTGCAAGGAGTGAAGTTACAGGGAACCAGGCAGAGGGCCTTCTCGGTGGTGGCGCCCGCCCTGTGGAACGCCCTCCCTTCAGATGTCAAGGAAATAAACAACTATCTGACTTTTATAAGACATCTGGGTTCCAACTTTAAAATACCCTGTTTGAAGTGAGGCAACCAGAACCGTGCACACAGTTTTCCAAATGTGCATCGTTGATCCCTGTCTGCCGAGGACATTATGCTCCAACCAGGATTGGCTCCACACAAGGATGTGTTTGGAGAGCAAGAAGAAGAAGAAGTGTTTGGATTTCATATCCCGCCTTATCGCTACCCGAAGGAGTCTCAAAGCGGCTCACATTCTCCTTTCCCTTCCTCCCCCCCAACAAACCCTCTGTGAGGTGAGTGGGGCTGAGAGACTTCAGAGAAGTGTGACTAGCCCAAGGTCACCCAGCAGCTGCATGTGGAGGAGAGGAGACGCGAACCCGGTTCCCCAGATTACGAGTCCACCGCTCTTAACCACTACACCACACTGGCTCCCTGTTCATTGAGCAACTGTTCATTGAGGCCAAGAGAAGACCCCAGTGCTTTTTTTCGGGGGGGGCAGGGGTACGCATGCCCCTAAACATTTTGTGAATCTAAGTTTGGCCTCATTGAGGGGCAGTATTTCAATATGAGTAGGAAAATAAGAGCACCCCTAAACATTATTTTTTTATAGGAAAAAAAGCACTGGAAGTCAAACAAAAAAGGGGTCAGAGCCTTGACGAATCCTTCATTTAAAGGCACTGCATGGTCTTAGCCACTTATCTGAGCTGTTATTGCCCTCGGCTGAAAGAAACAGATGCCAGGTTTACCACAGCTATCAGCCTTTCCCCTCTGAGTAATACCCCTCCCACCCTCTCACTATATATAAGGGTCTGGTGACTTCTGTTTCAGTGTATCTGAAGAAGTGTGCATGCACACGAAAGCTCAGACCAAGGACAAACTTAGCTGGTCTCTAAGGTGCTACTGGAAGGAATTTTTTTTATTTTGTTTTGACTATGACAGACCAACACGGCTATCTACCTGTAATAGGTTTGCATCTGACGCTCCAGAAAAAACCAGTCGTTGGCACGCGGCTTGGCTTAATGGCATGAGTCATAAGAGCAGGGTTTTTCTGGAAAGTTCCTTGCAAGGGTAGCTAATGCAGTGACCTCTACCACTAGCAATGCTGGCTGAGGCTGATGGCACTTGGAAGGGACCATACTGTGCCTTTAATTAAAAGCTTCCTGTCTGCAGTTTCTAAACTTTTGCACCAACGCACACACTCCGGTTAAACAACAGAAATATTAGTGGATATTTGCCCTTAGAATCAGTTCCCATGAGAGAGAGAGAGAGAGAGAGAGATTTAATTACTAGTTTCCTTGCAGCTTCTTGAAGAACAAAACAAGACAAAAACCCAGCAACTTCATTTTCAGATGTCAAGTTCAGGTTCAGCAAGATTGCTGCCAGATTTCAAATGTTCAAGGTTTGGTTTCGCTCCTAATATCCTTCAGATGGAGCCTTCCTGGTTCAGCCACCAGTATCCCTTTTGTGTGGATATTATTTCCGCAGGACTTTCTCCTGCAACGCTCCAAGCAGCCTGAGCAAAAAATGGCAAAGGAACCATCTTCCTGCCCCCAGATGTGATCTGCCTCCGACCCCCAAGAAAAGCTGCCCTTTGCACTTTCCGGCCCCACCTTCAATTCTAGGGGGCGAGAATTAAAGTGTTCATTGGCCCCGCTCCGTTTGAAAACAGGAACTTGAAAATTATAAGGCTCTGTTCTCCAGCACACACTCCTGGCAACCGAATCTGGGACTCCTACAATTCACCCTCGATCCGCCTGACAAACTGCAGATAACTCAGATCAGGAGTCAGCAAACGTTTTCAGCAGGGGGCCGGTCCACTGTCCCTCAGACCTTGTAGGGGGCCGAACTATATGTTTTTGGGTCGGAAGAACAAATTCCTATGCCCCACAAATAACCCAGAGATGCATTTTAAGTAAAAGCACACATTCTACTCGGGTAAAAACACGCCGATTCCCGGACCGTCGGCGGGCCAGATTGAGAAGGCGATTGGGCCAGATACGGCCCCAGGGCCTTAGGTTGCCTACCCATGACTTAGATCCTCGTGCAATTCTAAGTCTTTAGAAACATGGCTTCAAAAGACAAGGAGTGCTCCGGGAAGTTGTCCAGCAAAGAGCAATGTTCAAATGACTCTTTCACAGCTCCTTTCTGCTATAAAAGGGACGCAGGTGGCGCTGTGGGTTAAACTACAGAGCCTAGGGCTTGCCGGTCAGAAGGTCGGCGGTTCGAATCCCCGCGATGGGGTGAGCTCCCGTTGCTCGGTCCCTGCTCCTGCCCACCTAGCAGTTTGAAAGCACATCAAAATGCAAGTAGATAAATAGGTACCACTCCGGCAGGAACGTAAACGGCGTTTCCATGCGCTGCTCTGGTTCGCCAGAAGCGGCTTAGTCATGCTGGTCACATGACCCAGAATCTGTACGCCGGCTCCCTCAGCCAGTAAAGTGAGATGAGCGCCGCAACCCCAGAGTCGGTCACGACTGGACCTAATGGTCAGGGGACCCTTTACCTTTACCTTATCTGCTATAAAACAGCCCATTTCACCCGTCCTTTATTGGGGGCAGCAATGTCAAGGCTTTGCCACCCTGTTTCAGACCCTCCAAATGTCCCATTTTCCAGGGACAGTCCCAGATTTACAGAAGCCATTCCAGTTTCTGATTTGATCCTTAGGACGTCCTTAGGTTTCTGATTTGATCCTTAGGACGTCCCTATTTTCATTGGAGAAATGTTGGAGTTATCCAACTCCTGAGTCATCTGAAGACAGCCCTGCGTGAGGAGTTTTAAAATGTTTTATTATGTTTCTTCTGTTGGAAGCTGCCCAGAGTAAGTAGGTATTATTATTATTATTATTATTATTATTATTATTAAATAGTATGTCCCTATTTCCATTGGAGAAATGTTGGAGGGTATGAAATTTGTATACCTCCCTTCACCCAAACATCATAGGGCAGTTCACAAGATAAATCCTGCTCTTTGACTTAGTCCATGGAATTATTGTAATTTCTACTATTGTATTTCTACGGTGTCATTATGAATTTGTTTGTAAGCTCCCTTGGCACTGTTTTATAGCAGCTGGGTATAATATCCTAAATAAAAAAATATTTATTTTGAACGTCAGCAGTTTTCCAATACGAAAAAAATAGAGAGAGTGGAGGAGATCCCAATAGGGTGAATGCAAATATCAGATTTTTGAGGGGACTGGAAAATGACACAGGGCATAATTATTATTATTATTATTATTATTACTATTATTATTATTATTATTATTATTATTATTATTATTATTTAAGATCGTGTATGTAGCTTGCAAGCTTCAGCTCAGCAGGAGATGTCCGCAAAGCATAGCTTAGACTCTGCAGGTCTGAGCTCATCCGCTCCTCATGCCCAATTAAGCTCCCTCTCCAGGGTCTTAGTTGGGGCATGTGCAGAGTGCCCAAACTCATGCCGGGAGAGTGTGCCAAAAGAACAGGGAAGAATCTGTTGCTTTACTGAGAGTATATACTGCAGTTTCAGTTTCATGCAATTACAGATACAGTCTCCTATGCCTTTAACACAGCATTTAAATAATAAAATTATTATTATTATTATTACACTGCAGATGGCGCTGAGTCATTCTCACATGCTTGCTGACTCATTCTCACAAGCGCCGCAGCTGCAGGACAAAACACACCCCAATTAAGCAGCACACCGAAACCAACCCTTTCTTGTCCTTTTCCTCGGCACGCATGAACCCCTGATACATTAACAATAATAGCTGATGTCATTTGGGGGGGAGGCGATTGGAGGCGCATGGTGGGGGTGTATAATATTACGCCTGGCGAACAGGGAACCGTTTTCCTCCCCCTCTCGTGACACCAGAACTCGCGGGCATCGAACGGAGCTGAATGTTGCAAGGGTCAGGACAGATAAAAGAAAATCCTTCTTTTTTTAAGGATGGAACTTGCTCCCACCAGAGGTGGATTTAGCGGAGTGGGACTGGTTCGGTTGCACCGGGTGCAGAGCCTGGGGGGGTGGGCACAGGGGTTGCTGCAACTATGATATAGAATGGAAGGTTAGAGGCGGGGGGGCAATGAATTTTGGCTTTGCACGGGGCACCGCTGGAATTTGAGACCCCCAAGGTTTGCCCCTGCTCCCGTAAGGGGCAGCAATGACCCTGAAAGAAGATCTGACAAATTTACGGAGAAAATGCGGCTACCAGACCTGATGGCTGCGTTCTTCTGCCTCCAATCTCAGAGGCAGTTAGTTTCTGGGAATCACAAGGGGGAGAACGCTGGACTGGTCATGTTGGGCGGATGCCTGATGATCGCCTTCCAAATCTACTACTCTATTCCAAACTTAAAAATGGAAAGCGTAATGCCGGTGGTCAACAAAAGGGGTTTAAAGACTGCCTCAAGGCAAAGCTAAAAAAATGTAGTATAAACACCGACAACTGGGAAACACTGGCCTGCGAGCGTTCCAGTTGGAGAACAGCCTTTCCCAAAGGTGTCATGGGCTTTGAAGACACTCGAACTCGGGACACAAGGGAGAAACGTGCCAAGAGGAAGGGACGCTTGGCAAAGCCACAACGTGATCAACTCCCGCCCGGAAAGCAATGTCCCCACTGTGGAAGGACAAGTGGATCCAGAATCTGGCTCCACAGTCACTTACAGACTCACTTTTAAAACCATGTTTATGGAAGATAATATTACTCGGCTACGAGTGATCGCAGAAGAAGAGGAAGAGGAAGAGGAAGAGGAAGAAGAAGAAGAAGAAGAAGAAGAAGAAGAAGAAGAAGAAGAAGAAGAAGAAGAAGCAGCTCATATCCTGCTCACCAGCTTTCCAGACTCAAGATGTTGGCCCTGGTGGAAACAGAATCCTGGACCGGACGGGCCCCATTTGGGCCCAATCCAACTGCAAGGAGGGCTCCCCTTGTGTTCCTGCAGGAGTTGACAAGTAGGGTTTGGCCCTGCTTTAACAGAAGGCTACAGACCGAGGGACAATGGCTGTTTCTGATCACCGGAGGTGGTAGGAGCCCACGAGGTCCTGCAATCTGTTTATTTATTGTCAGCTGCAAAGAACTTTGAAACATCAGGATTCTGCTGGATCAGGCCAGCGGTGCATCTAGCCCAGCATCCTGTCCTCAGATGCCCATTATGGGAAGCCACAAGCAGGATCTCCCCTCCTGGGGTTCTCAGCAATTGGGATACAGAATCATCGCTGCCTCCGACTGTGGAGGGCAAAGCGTGGCCCTTGCGGCTAGTAGCCATTGATAGCCGTCTCTTTCTCCATGAACCTGTCCAGCCCTCTTTTAAAGCCATCTGGGTTGGTGGCCATCACCACCTCCAGTGGCAGCGAGTTCCGCAGGTTAACTATGCGCCGCATGGAGAAAGACTGCCTTTGCTCTGTCCTGAATCTTTCAGCACTCAGCTTCACAAGGCAACCGTTGACATGAATTAGCACATGCAAACCCTCCCCCCTCCTCAAAAAAACCTGGGGGTGTCTGCCTGTTTCCTCTCAAAGGGGGAGAAGAGACACACGCACACCCCCTTTGCAAAGGGAAAGGGAGCTGGCGCCGGGCCACTCGGCGTGATGGACATGGAAAATACGGTTTGGATCGCACCCAGGGAGGAAATGGGCCGCAGATGTTTGCAGCGGGTGATGGTGGAGAAGCAGCCTCCCCACAAGATCAGCTGCCTCCAGGGGTCTCGCGGGGACTTGCGGGGAGGAGAGAAACAGAGAGAGAGAGAGCATCAGTACAGGAGGCAATTGCTGTCTTATCATCCTGCACATCGGAAGAAGAAGAAGAAGAAGAAGAAGAAGAAGAAGAAGAAGAAGAAGAAGAAGAAGAAGAAGAAGAGTTTGGATTTGATATCCCACTTTATCACTACCCTAAGGCGTTTCCATGCGCTGCTCTGGTTCGCCAGAAGCGGCTTAGTCATGCTGGCCACATGCTGTACGCCGGCTCCCTCGGCCAATAATGCGAAATGAGCACCGCAACCCCAGAGTTGGACACAACTGGACCTAATGGTCAGGGGTCCCTTTAGCTTTTTAAGGAGTCTCAAAGCGGCTCACATTCTCCTTTCCCTTCCTCCCCCACAACAAACCCTCTGTGAGGTGAGTGGGGCTGAGAGACTTCAGAGAAGTGTGACTAGCCCAAAGTCACCCAGCAGCTGCATGTGGAGGAGCGGAGACGCGAACCCGGTTCACCAGATTACGAGTCTACCGCTCTTAACCACTACACCACACTGGCTCTCTGAAGGTGGCAGAGGAGATGGAGGCTGGGCAGAGTCCTGGAGGTGAGCTGCACAGGTGACGGGAGTGGCCTCCAGAGGACTGTGCATTCTTGGAAAAGTTAGGGTCAAGCTTCGCCTGGCCTATAGCCAGGGAATCAGACTTTCTGGTTCCAGGATGCAAAGTGATTGGACTACTGCAACACGCTCTACGTGGGGCTACCTTTGAAGGTGACCCGGAAACTACAACTAATCCAGAATGCGGCAGCTAGACTGGTGACTGGGACCATACAACACCAGTCCTGAGAGAGCTACATTGGCTCCCAGTACGTTTCCGAGCACAATTCAAAGTGTTGGTGCTGACCTTGAAAGCCCTAAACGGCCTCGGTCCTGTATACCTGAAGGAGCGTCTCCACCCCCACCGTTCAGCCCAGACATTGAGGTCCAGCGCCGAGGGCCTTCTGGCGGTTCCCTCACTGCGAGAAGCAAAGCTACAGGGAACCAGGCAGAGGGCCTTCTCAGTAGTGGTGCCCGCCCTGTGGAACGCCCTCCCAGTAGATAAACAAAGAGATAAACAACTATCTGACATTTAGAAGACATCTGAAGGCAGCCCCATATAGGGAAGTTTTTAATGTCTGATGTTTTATTGTATTTTTAATCTTTTGTTGGAAGGTGCAGGTCAGATAAAAGAAAGGACTCGATCGCACAAAGCAGAGTTAAACCCTGTATCTTCCCCCATTTCCTGATGGAGGGAGAGAGAGCTGTCGTTGCTGTTGTTGAATTGAATTTGTATACCGTTCTTCATCCGAAGATCACGGGGCAGTTCACAACATAAATATAAAGACCAGTGTCGAAGCAATGATTCTTCAATATCAACTTCGTTGGACTGGTCATGTTGTTCGGATGCCTGATGATCGTCTCCCAAAGCAACTATTCTATTCTGAACTTAAAAATGGAAAGCGTAATGCTGGCGGTCAACAAAAGAGGTTCAAAGACTCTCTCAACGCAAATCTAAATAAAATGTAGTATAAACACCGACAACTGGGAAACACTGGCTTGCGAGCGCTCCAGTTGGAGAACAGCCTTGACCAAAGGTGTTGTGGGCTTTGAAGACACTCAAACTCAGGACGCAAGGGAGAAACGTGCTAAGAGGAAGGCACGCTTGGCAAACCCTCACCGTGTTCGAATCCTGCTTGTGGGTTTCCCATTGGGGTATCTGGCTGGCCCCTGTGAGAAGAGGACGCTGGGACTCAATGGGCCACTGGCCTGATTCAGCAGGCTCTTCTCGTTGCTCTTAAGAGGGCGGGCTGAGATTTGTCACCTAGCGTGAAATCTCACGGCAAATCTGGAAGGATCTCGGAATGTCTCGATGGGGTTCTGGGTGTCCCTGCATGCCGCGTTCTTGCAGGGCGGCTGTGCATATTCCTGGCCCGGCCAGGGTTCCCATGTGCGGGGGAAATAATCCGTGGCGTGGCCTGGATCAGAGCACATGCAGGGAGAGAGGGCTTGATGAACCCAGCAGGCAGAGGATTGCGAATCTCATGTTTCAGATGCCTTGTCACTCTACGTCACTAACCACTAAGTGATGCCCTGCATCCCTGCTCTGCTGCCATGGCAACTGCTCCCCCCTCCCTCCTCTTCCCCAGCAGTTATTGATCACCCCCTAAGGGGACCTTCGCACATTTCCAAGCAGCCTGGGACCTCAGAGGGGTCAAACCAAGAGTTTGGGGGGCAAGAGGAGCCAGATGTTCCATGTCTTATAGCAAAGATGCGATTTTGTATTTTGATTTTTCGGCAGACAGGGGGAGGGGAGGGGAACTTTTCTGCTCGTGGTTTGTGTCTAAATACACACACACACACACACACACACACACACACACACACACACACACACACACTATTCCAGCTTGCAACTGAGCTCATCCCTCCAGAGGCAGAGAGAGATGGCTGAGTTTTCTTTCCCGGTTGCAGCTGGCTGACCTCAGGCTTCAGCTATGAGGTGGGCAGGGGACTCAGGATTGTGTGAGCATGAGTGTGTGAGCGTGCACATCCGTGGCGGAGGAGAGGAAGCCAGATTTCCTACTCGCTCCAGGTTTCACGGTTCCGGAGAAAACCCAGATCCAAGCTCTTAGAAGCTTCTGAGCAACCCTTAGAGTCACACCTGCACCAGACATGTATGCAGATCATATGGCTTTAAACGCTCAAAGCACCCTGGGAGCTGTAGTTTGTTAAGGTTGCTGTGAGCTATTAGGAGACGCCCGTTTCCCCCCTCACAGCTACAATTCCCAGCGTTAAGATTGGCAGTTAAGCCACCCTGGGAATCTATGATTCTATCTGAGGTCCAGCTCCGAGGGTCTTCTGGTGGTTCCCCTTGCAATGCAAGATCCCACCCGCCCCCAGTTCTGTGTCTCTAAAGAGGCTCTCCCATTTAATATTTTTTATTAGTTTTGAATTACAGTCCAATAATTGGCCATCCCCAATTGAGAGAAACCAAATATGCTTGCTATGGATTTGGTCACCTGAATCCTCAGCTGGAAAGATGGGGGGGTTTGGGGGGGAGAGAATGGGGTTGGCCTGTAGCGGGTCAGAAGGGGACCTGTGAGCCACCACCCTAAGTCCCCATCATCTGTGACACGACGCCTGCCAAGCTGCTGAGATACAAAGAATGAAATAAGCTGTCAGAAATGCAGCAGAATGCCTCAGGGGATGGGGGGTGGGAATCTGAGGGAGGGGGCCAGCCCAGCTGCAAGCAGATGTTTGGTGAACTCACGAGTCTTCCTCCTCCCCCCCCCAAAAAAACCCCAGCATCAGCCTGGAGGTGCAACTTGCGTTCAGTCTTGGTAAGATTGGGGGGGGGGGGCAGCATCTCTGCTAAAATCCTACAGGGATCTCCAATTCCTGCCTCCCATCCTGGGGCAAGTCCAGACCTCCTTCTGTTCTGAGCATCCGCCTTGATATGTTTTCAGGGATGTTAGACAACGTTGGCCATTTAAGTGAGCCTTTGCTGCCATTTGTTACCCTCAGGGGCGTAGGAAGTGGAGGCGGGGGGGGCGGTTCGCGCCAGGTTCCATCATGGAGCGGGTGGCAAATTATCAAGGAACAATTACTACCCTACTAGGGCGGTTCATAAAAAACGTTTTTCTTTTTTTAAAAAAATGCCTGCTCCAAAGGTTTTATCTTACTACACTAGGGATTATATAGCTATATATGAAATTTCATGCATATCAGTTAATATCTTGACCCTCCTCCACGAAAATAGCTGTTTACTTGGCCGTTTTCCTATGTCGCGAAGGCTGAAATTTCAATTCAGTGGAGCACTTACTGTTCCCAACCCTAACCCTGCAGAAAGCCATCTAATTAGATTTTAATTTGACATGTTTTTAGGAGGTAATTTAATTATTGTTTGATTTTATATCAATGTTATGTATCTGATGTTAGCAGCCCTGAGCCCGACTTCGGCCGGGGAGGGCGGGATATAAATAAAAGTTTATTATTATTATTATTATTACTTATTATTATTCCTTTGTAAGAAAATATGAAATAATGTAAAACCATTTTTGCAGGCAAAATAATAATAATAATAATAAATGGGGGGGGGGTTGACAAGAACCTTTCCGCACCAGGTACCACCTGAGCTTCCTACGCCTCTGGACGCACTATATGGGATGTCTCCCTGTTTGAAAAGCACTGCAGGTTTATTATCTATCTGTCTTTAGCTTTAAAAAGGTAAAGGTACAGGACCCCTGACAGTTAAGTCCAGTCGCGAACAACTCTGGGGTTGCGGCACTCATCTCGCTTTACTGGCCGAGGGAGCCGGCGTACAGCTTCCAGGTAGGTGGCTAGGAGGACTAAGCCGCTTCTGGAGAACCAGAGCAGCACACAGAAACGCCGTTTACCTTCCCGCCGGAGTGGTACCTATTTATCTACTTGCACTTTGATGTGCTTTCAAACGTGTTAGGTTGGCAGGAGCAGGGACCGAGCAACGGGAACTCACCCCGTTGCGGGGATTCGAACCGCCGACCTTCCAATTGGCAAGCCGTAGGTTCTGTGGTTTAGACCACTGTGCCACCCGCATCCCTGTCTTTAGCTTTATATCCTGCCTTTTTCTCGAAGGAGCTCAAGGTGGAATAATAATAATAATAATAATAATAATAATAATAATAATAATACCATAGTCACACTGGGTTGCCCCAGCATACGTAATTCTCCTCCCCATTTGCTCCCCACGACGACCCTGCGAGGTAGGATGGGCTGAGAGCGAGCGCCTGGCCCAAGGTCACCCAATTAGCTTCATGGCAGAGCAGGGGATTCGAACCCCAGTCTCTCCCAGGTCGTGGTCCTCATTTAATCCCCGACAACAACCCTGTGAGGTAGGTCAAGCGGAGAGTGAGAGACTGGCCCAAGGTCGCCCAGTGAGCTTCCTGGCTGAGCAGGGGATTCGAACCCCCAGCGCCAAAGACTCAGAACGGTCATCAGCTGCTCCCGGCAGCTGCTTCTGGGAGCAGAGACCACGCTTCCCCAGTTGGGCCCGATGTCAGTGGGATTAGTCCCGGAATGCCTGCCCTGCCTCCCTCCCCTTCCCACAGCCCCCACTCCCTGGCCTGGCAGCTGCCCAGCCCAGCCCAAAGGCAGGAGGGAGCCAAACCCCCAGGCTCTGCCATTCCAGGACTGAGCATAGCTCAGGAGCATTGGGGGCGGTGGCATTCGCATCAGGCCTTGCCACGATTCAGATGGCACAGGATGGGAAATAAGCAATTTTTCTCTGTACCACCCTGTGTCCCAGAAGCATCGTTGCGCCTAGAGGCCAATCTTCCCTGGGCAGAATTACAGATCTGACATAGGACACTTAACTATTGACTTCGCCTAAGCTGAAATCCGCCCCCCACCCCAAACCCGGTCTAATATCCCCAGTGCTGCGCCTGGACTAAAATTGTCTATCAAAAACTTCGCTCTTGCGGGTAATCACCACAACAGCTACTCACTTTGGGTTTTAGTAAATTAATTTGCCAGCGCCTAAACGATATCGAGGGATGTGGGTGGCGCTGTGGGTTAAACCACAGAGCCTAGGGCTTGCCGATCAAAAGGTCAGCGGTTCGAATCTCTGCGACGGGGTGAGCTCCCGTTGCTCAGTCCCAGCTCCTGCCAACCAAGCAGTTCAAAGTGCAAGTAGATAAATAGGTACCACTCCAGTGGGAAGGTAAACGGCATTTCCGCGCGCTGCTCTGGTTCGCCAGAAGCGGCTTTGTCATGCTGGCCACATGACTTGGAAGCTGTATGCCTGCTCCCTCGGCCAATAATGCGAGATGAGCGCCACAACCCCAGAGTCGGTCACGACTGGACCTAATGGTCAGGGGTCCCTTTACCTTTACCTTTAAATGATATTGAGGGATGTGGGCGGCACTGTGGGTTAAACCACTGAGCCTAGGGCTTGCCGATCGGAAGGTCAGTGGTTCGAATCCCCGCAACGGGGTGAGCTCTTGTTGCTCGGTCCCTGCTCCTGCCAACCTAGCAGTTCGAAAGCACGTCAAAGTGCAAGTAGATAAATAGGTACCGTTCCGGTGGGAAGGTAAATGGTGTTTCCATGCGCTGCTCTGGTTCGCCAGAAGCGGCTTAGTCATGCTGGCCACATGACCCGGAAGCTGTACGCTGGCTCCCTTGGCCAGTAAAGCGAGATGAGCACCGCAACCCCAGAGTCGGACACGACTGGACCTAATGGTCAGGGGTCCCTTTACCTTTAAACGATATCGAGCGTCAGAACAATTTGGCTAGAATAAGGAAATTTTACCCATAGTATAACTATTTCCCACCTTCCCATTTCGACTCTCTGGTACCCTCTCTGCAAAACCTAGCAATTCTAAAATATAGACGCACTTTTACCCTTGCAAGATTGAATGTATTGCCCTCAGCTGTACTCGAGTGGTGATTCCAACATGAGTCCACACAAAAAACGCTTATGTCCCTGTGGAGATGGTGGTCCCGAATTGGTGGCGCATGCCCTTCTGGCTTGCACTCTTTATAAAGACTTGAGGAATGAGATTATCGCACCTCTTTTATTGTCCATCCCAGGTCACCTAGCCATTGCCACAGTGTCCTTTCTCTTGGCAGGTCAAGAAGAGCAGATGACAGCAAAGACTGCAAGGTTTTTAGCTGGGGTAATCAGAAGAGGATGATAAATAATAATAATAATAATAATAATAATAATTTATTATTTATACCCCGCCCATCTGGCTGGGTTTCCCCAGCCACTCTGGGCGGCTTCCAACAGAATATTAAAATACAATAATCTATTAAACATTAAAAGCCTCCCTAAACAGGGCTGCCTTCAGATGTCTTCTAAAGGTCTGGTAGTTGTTGTTCTCTTTGACATCTGAAGGGAGGGCGTTCCACAGGGCGGGTGCCACCACCGAGAAGGCCCTCTGCCTGGTTAGTATTATTATTACAGGCTAACGGTGTGAATAAGGGCTTTCTTTTCTCCGTCCTGAGTGGCAAGAGCTCCAAAATGAAACGGTTTGAGGCTCCTGACCTTCGGGACAAGCGACCAGGCAGCTCGAACATTCTCCGCCACCTTTTTGAGAAGATTATTTCTTCTGCCTTTCCCACGCTTTCCTCGCCTTCTCCTGCCCCCAGCAGAACCCTGGTGTCCTGTCCCTTTCGGCATCCGATACTCCTGGCCCCGGGTCCCAAAATAGCAGGCTCACCCTCCCCTGGCCCTCTTTGCAAGGGTGACAAGGGGCTGGTTCCTGTCCTGGCCGTGCGCCCAGAACCTCCCCCAAATACAGATGCCAACCGGCTGATTCCCTCGCCTCCACCAGCTTCTGAGTGGTTGCCAAAACCTATATTGGTAAGTTGTTGTTGTTGTTTAGTCGTTTAGTCGTGTCCGACTCTTTGTGACCCCATGGACCAGAGCACGCCAGGCACTCCTGTCTTCCACTGCCTCCCGCAGTTTGGTCAAACTCATATTGGTAGCTTCGAGAACACTGTCCAACCATCTTGTCCTCTGTCGTCCCCATCTGAGATCACTGAGATCTCTGATGGGGACGACACTGAGATCCAGCGCCGAGAGCCTTCTGGCGGTTCCCTCGCTGCGAGAAGCGAAGCTACAGGGAACCAGGCAGAGGGCCTTCTCGGTGGTGGCACCCGCCCTGTGGAACGCCCTCCCATCAGAGGTTAAAGCAATAAACAACCACATGACCTTTAGAAAACACCTGAAGGCAGCCCTGTTCAGGGAGGTTTTTAATCTGTGATATTTTAATGTATCTTTATATTTGTTGGAAGCCGCCCAGAGTGGCTGGGGAGACCCGGCCAGATGGGCGGGGTACAAATAATAATAATAATAATAATAATAATTATTATTATTATTATTATCTATTCATAGAATCATAGAGTTGGAAGAGACCCCAAGGGCCATCCAATCCAACCCCCTGCCAAGCAGGAAACACCATCAAAGCATTCCTGACAGGTGCTGTCAAGCCTCTGCTTAAAGACCTCCAAAGAAGGAGACTCCACCACACTCCTTGGCAGCCAATTCCACTGTTGAACAGCTCTTACTGTCAGGAAGTTCTTCCTAATGTTTAGGTGGAATCTTCTTTCTTGTAGTTTGAATCCACTGCTGCGTGTCCGCTTCTCTGGAGCAGCAGAAAACAACCTTTCTCCCTCCTCTATATGACATCCTTTTATATATTTGAACATGGCTATCATATCCCCCTCAACCTTCTCTTCTCCAGGCTAAACATACCCAGCTCCCTAAGCCGTTCCTCATAAGGCATCGTTTCCAGGCCTTTGACCATTTTGGCCTTGGTCATTTTGGCCTTGGCCTTGGCCATTTTGGCCTTGGCCTTTTGACCATTCCAGGCCTTGGACCATTTTGGTTGCCCTCCTCTGGACACGTTCCAGCTTGTCAGTATCCTTCTTGAACTGTGGTGCCCAGAACTGGACACAGTATTTCAGGTGGGGTCTGACCAGAGCGGAATACAGTGGTACTATTACTTCCCTTGATCTAGATGCTATACTCCTATTGATGCAGCCCAGAATTGCATTGGCTTTTTTAGCTGCTGCATCACACTGTTGGCTCATGTCAAGTTTGTGGTCTACCAAAACTCCTAGATCCTTTTCACATGTACTGCTCTCAAGCCAGGTGTCACCCATCCTGTATTTGTGCCTTTCATTTTTGGGGGGCCAAGTGTAGTACTTTATATTTCTCCCTGTTAAAATTCATCTTGTTTGCTTTGGCCCAGTTCTCTAATCTGTTAAGGTCATTTGGAAGTGTGATCCTGTCCTCTGGGGTATTAGCCACCCCTCCCAATTTGGTGTCATCTGCAAACTTGATCAGGATGCCCTCAAGCCCATCATCCAAGTCATTGATAAAGATGTTGAATAAGACTGGGCCCAAGACAGAACCCTGTGGCACCCCACTAGTCACTTCTCTCCTTGTGCTCTCCATCTTATCAACTTGGGACCAGTTTACCTAAGAGATTGCCTTACCCCATATCTGCCCCTCGGCTGCTTCAATCAGAGTAAATGGCGCTGCCACAAAATACCTCTTCCACACTTTGGAACTCCCTGCCCCTTGACATCAGGCAGGCACCTTCCCTGAACTCATTTTGACGCCCGCAAAAAGCATTTTTGTTCAGACAAGCCTACCCAGATGCTTAGAAGGTCGGTGCGAGTTTTTGTCTGATTTTTTGGTCTATGGTTGCCTTAGCAAATTTTAAAGTGTTGTATTTTTAATTGTTGCTAACATTTTATTGTTCCAACGTTTTCCTAAACCACTTTGAGAGTTGTTGTTTTTTTTTAACCACTCAAGCGATGTATAAATTTTATGAAATAAAAAATAAATAAGATTAATAAATACGGGGAGGGCGGGTATGTGCAATGGTTTGAGGAGGTTGGATGGGGAATGATGATGACTTCGCTAGCGTTTTTCACCCTGGGAACCTTTGCACGTGAAATAAGTGCTTGTGCATCCATACTTGCAAAAAAAAACCTAGAAGCGATTTCTGAGTGCTGCTGTTTTGCAACTGGGATTTGCCTGCATAACAGCAAATTCGGGCTGCAACATTGAAATGCTCTGGCGCTTTTGCACGACAAGTCTGCTGCTGCCCCCCCCCAAAAAAACACGACTAAGAATGTAGGAAGCACCTGTTGAATCAGTGGCTCATCTCACAGCAGCTAGACCATAAGGTTTCTGTCACTCTTATGGACCCCAAGCTAAAGGGGGGGCGTGTTTTGCCATAGGACCTATCTCTGCGCCCCCTTGCAGTTATCTGTCGACACCTGTCCTCACCCGCATTCCACTAGGACAAAGATGGATCATGCTGCCACCAACAGCTGAGGGCAAGAAGCGGCTGGTGGGAGATTCCAGGGATTCCAGGACACACGGACACACACACACACACACACACACACACCCAGCAAAGGGGGCACCTCCTTCTCTTCCAGATCTGGCGTTCGTGGGAATGCCGCCCCACCCCAGGGCCAGCTGCACGGTTAGAAAACTCCAGCACAATCCTAAAAGATGCCCAGCCCCAAGGCAGGGACAAGGTGAACTTTTGCCGCTGAGCAACCAGCTTTCTGGCCATTTATTTATTTAAATAATAATAATAATAATAATAAGTATTCAGAGCCGTGTGTACGGTTCCTGCTACCTCGCCTCCCAAACGGTACAGAGGTACCTTGGTTCTCAAACGTAAACAATATTTTACAGGATCCATCTCATCCAGGATATAGTCTTTTTGCACTACTGCCTTTGGGCAAGAGATATAGAACAATTAGATCAAGAACAAATAGATTGAATAATAATAATAATAATAATAATAATAATAATAATTTATTATTTATACCCCGCCCATCTGGCTGGGTTTCCCCAGCCACTCTGGGCGGCTTCCAACAAAATATTAAAATACAATAATCCATCAAACATTAAAAGCTTCCCTAAACAGGGCTGCCTTCAGGTGTCTTCTAAAAGCCTGGTAGTTGTTGTTCTCTTTGACCTCTGCTGGGAGGGCATTCCACAGGGCGGGAGCCACCACCGAGAAGGCCCTCTGTCTGGTTCCCTGTAACTTGGCTTCTCGCAGTGAGGGAACCGCCAGAAGGCCCTCGGCACTGGACCTCAGTGTCCGGGCAGAACGATGGGGGTGGAGACACTCCTTCATACTGACCGAGGCCAGTACAGTATTGTGTTTGTGCATAAACTTCCTAGCACCTTATAAAAGGTAAGGGGACCCCTGACCATTAGGTCCAGTCGCGGACGACTCTAGGGTTGTGGCGCTCATCACGCATTATTGGCCGAGGGAGCTGGCGTACAGCTTCCGGGTCATGTGGCCAGCAGGACTAAGCCGCTTCTGGCGAACCAGAGCAGTGCACGAAAACGCCGTTTACCTTCCCACCAGAGTGGTACCTATTGATCTACTTGCACTTTGACGTGCTTTCGAACTGCTAGGTTGGCAGGAGCAGGGACCGATCAACGGGAGCTCACCCCGTCGCGGGGATTCGAACCGCCAACCTTCTGATCGGCAAGCCCTAGGCTCTGCGGTTTAACCCACAGCGCCACCTGCGTCCCTTATAGGCTTATAGAATTTCTTCCTTTCTTTGCCCTGCAGTCTGCCCTCTATGAGACATCCTACCCCGCTCGGCCGGAACTGGCACTACTGCAAGTGATACCCGTTCTGCGTTGGTAAGAACTTAATCCTTTGACGTAGCGGCACCTTGGAACTTTGGAACTCCCCGCCTAGTGATATCAGGCAGGCGCCTTCGCTGTATTCCTTCCAGCTCCTTCGAGAAACATTTGAGATAAAGAGCTACGCAACTTTTAGAAGACATCTGAAGGCAGCCCTGTATCGGGAAGTTTTTAATGTTTGACGTTTTATTATGTTTTTATATTTTGCCGGAAGCTGTCGCTGCTGTTATTTAGCCGGGCCTGCACAGATGCTTAGAAAGTTGGTGAGGATTTTAATCTGTTTTATAGCCTCTTTAACTTTTTGTACGCTTTTTTACAGCATCGTTGGTGACTGCGCCCTGCCTCCGCAACTGGAGGCAGCAATGAATGTGAATCCCAGTTGCCAGAAACCACAGGAAGGGAGAGTTGGGTTCGAATCCTGTTTGCGGGTTTCCCAGAAGAGGCACTGGGTTGGCCACTGTGAGAACAGGATGCTGGACTAGATGGGCCATGGGCCTGATCCAGCAGGCTCCTCTGGACACAAGAAGCTGCCTTATACAGAGTCAGACCACTGGGGTGATCGAGCTCCGTATTGGCCACACTGACCAGGATTTCAGCCGGCACGCTCTCCCAGCCCTACCTGGAGGTGCTGGTAGGATTCGAACCTGGCACCCAACAACTTTGGGGTTGCCTAGCAAAAAAAAACTCGACAACTTTTGGGGTGTCCTGGTTTTTTACCTTTTTGAAATACGGCAACCCCAGCTCACGTATGAAGCCAGGGAGCGGGGAGGGCAGGCTTTCCTAGAATGGGCATATTTATGCTTTACGGCAGAGGCAAAATTTGAGGAGCTTCCCGACGGGCAGGTCAGTCTCTTGGCCTCTGGGGTGCCGGCCAGGCGATGCCAAGTTTGCTGCCCTTCCCCCAAGGCCGGGAGGAGACTCTGTTACCAAAGATAGACAATGGAGCGCAGATGCCTTTGCCATGGTGTCTCGGGAATGCCTGGCATCTCCCAGAGGGAGCCCAGCTCCTCTCCATACCGGGGTGTATATATATATATACATACATATATATACATATATACATATATATATACACACACACACTGAGCTGGTGTGGAACTGCCTGGTTCCTGGGGGGAAAGGGCCGGATTGTAGAATTCTCGAGAGGCACCCAACGGTCATCTAGTCCAACCCCCTGTTATGCGGGGTGGGGGGGGTCTTCTTTGCACAGGCAGCTGGTGGGACAGGGATTCTCAGGAGCTGTGGGTGGGTGCTTCTCTTAAAGAGATTGGGGGGAGAGAGAGAGAGAATCTCTTTGCATCTTAACTATTTGATTCTCTTTGCATCTTAACTACCCAATTTCCGAATCAATGTCCAAGCCGAAATGTGACTATTCCTGTGAAAGCCACGTTTCCCTGAGTCTGTAGAACCACAGAATTGTAGAGTGGGAAGGGACCCCGACGATCATCTAGTCCAACCCCCTACAATGCAGGAATAGGCAGGTGATCGAACCTGCAACCGTGGCGTTATCAGCGCCACACTCTAGCCAGCTGAGCCATCCATCCATTGCACCCCCATTTACTCTCCTTTTGTCTAATCTAAAACACTGATGGGACTCCAACCCCTTTTTCCGGTGGCCTCTTTCTGAAGCTTTTCCAACTCCACAATACAGTGGTACCTTGGTCCTCCAACTTAATCCGTTCCGGAAGTCCGTTCCAAAAACAGGCATAAGCCTCCTGGCTGGGGAACCAAGGCTGAGCTTGCCAGTCCCTGCGCAATGTTGCTTAAAAGCTACCTGCACATTTACCATTTACAGTGGTACCTTTGTTCTCAAGCTTAATCCGTTCCGGAAGTCCGTTCCAAAACCAAAGCGTTCCAAAACCAAGGCGCGCTTTCCCATAGAAAGTAATGCAAAATGGATTAATCCGTTCCAGGCTTTTAAAAACAACCTCTAAAACAGCAATTTAACATGAATTTTACTATCTAAAGAGACCATTGATCCATAAAATGAAAGCGATAAACCATGTACTGCAGTTCACACAATCAATCCACCAGGAGCTGAACTGGGCATCTACACAATCACACACACACACACACACACACACACACACAAAAACAAAAAAAACGCAAAAACAAAAACGCAAAATAATTAGCAAAAACAGACAGACCTCAGCGTCACACTCAAATCGGAAGCGTAACACTCAAAATGGAACACGTTTGGCATCCGAAAAAAGTTCGCAAACCGGAACACTTGCTTCCGGGTTTGCAGTGTTTGGGTTCCAAGTTGTTTGAGTACCAAGATAAGATAAGATAAGATAAGATAGGATAAGATTTCTTTATTGTCATTGTACAAGTGCAACGAAATTGAATGCCATCCGATAAAAACAAAACAAAAAACAGCACAAAAAACAAAAAGAAACACATTTTCAGCCACACATGCACATACATACACACCCATCACAACTCTCCAAGGTCATACCCGGTATTATCTAGTTACAGCATTTAAGATGGTTATAGCTCTTAGGTAGAAACTGTTCTCCACCCTCATCGTTCTGCCCGGACACTGAGGTCCAGCTCCGAGGGCCTTCTGGCGGTTCCCTCACTACAAGAAGCCAAGTTACAGGGAACCAGGCAGAGGGCCTTCTCGGTGGTGGCTCCCGCCCTGTGGAATGCCCTCCCTTCGGATGTCAAAGAGAACAACAACTACCAGACCTTTAGAAGACATCTGAAGGCAGCCCTGTTTAGGGAGGCTTTTAATGTTTAATAGACTATTGTATTTTAATGTTCTGTTGGAAGCCGCCCAGAGTGGCTGGGGAAACCCAGTCAGATGGGCGGGGTATAAAGAATAAATTATTATTATTATTATTATTATTATTATTATTATTATTATTATTATTATTATTCGATCTATTTGTTCTTGATCTAATTGTTCTATATCTCTTGCCCGAAGGCAGTATTGCAAAAAGACTATATCCCGGATGAGATGGATCCTGTAAAATATTGCTTTTACAGGGTACCCTTTCTGAGGCGAGGTAGCAGGAAACGTACACACAGCTCTGAATACAGATTTGCCTAACTGCGATTATGACAGTGGCTGTTTCGTTTTCAGTTCATTTCCCAACGATCCCTTGCACGGAATCTGCCTTTTTCACAGCCGCGGCACACTGGGCCGCTGTCTTTTGTCGAGCTCTCTACTCTGTATCTGCTATATATATATCTAGAGGCCAAAAAGTCTGGGCTTCCAAAACGGCCTGGCCTCCCTCCTTCGCCTCCCCCCACCCCTGGCGCTTGCTCAGATCGGGAACAGCTGCTTGGAACGGGCTACCAATGCAGTCATTGCTTCCTAGGATGTGATCTTATCAGAGGCCTGGGCAGGCAGTGGGGGCAGGGGGAGAGAGAAAGGATGAGGGAAGGGTGCCGAAGGGCAGGGAGGCGAGACCCACACAGGAGGACTTTTGCAGACCCAGCAGCAGCCGTTCCCCCCAAGCGAAGCCAGGAGCCGCCTGGCAGAGGGTCAAGGCCCTGGCTGGGCTTGAAAGAGCAGCTGATCCCCCCCAGCTGACGCGCTTTGCTCCCAAGACGGGACTCAGCGCCAAGCCCAAATGCCACCGCTGCCAGCACCTCAGAGGTCATGTAGCCCAACCCGCTGGTCGGCCCCGGGTCCAGTGGTGTAGCAAGGGTGGGGCGTTGGGGGCGGAGCGCCCCGGGTTCCACCCTGGAGGGGGGTGACACTTGGTGCCACCTCCCCGTGACTCCCAAGCCGCTGCCTGGCACCCCATCCGCACGAGCAGCCGCCGCACGGCAGGGGTGCCAGGCGGCGGCTTGGGAGTCCAGACAGACTGTGCAAGTGCGGCATCCAGCACGGATGGCACATGTCCGCACATGTGCAGTCTGGCCGGGTTTCCGGGCGCAAGCAGCCGCCGCACACACGGGGGGCCGCTCGGGCCCGGCAGCCCGGACAGACTGCGCTCCGTAGCACGCATGCGTCGTGACGTCACAATGCATGCGCGCTACGGAGCGACATCCCGCCCCCCCCCGCAGGTGCAGTTCGCGCTTGCCGCTCCTGGCAGCCAAGCGGCTCTGTTCGCCACTGTCCGGGTCACCAGCGCAGGATGTAACTGCACCACTCTGGCAAATGGCTGCAGAGGGATGGAGACCCCGACTTCCTGCCCTGCAAGGGGTCAGACTAGATGACACTAAGGGGTCCCTTCCAACTCGAAACTCTGTGGCTTTTTTAGTTTAGGGGAAAGGCAAGTAACAGGCGACAAGATAAGATGTTCGTAAAAAATCACGCCTGGCATGGAGAAGGTGGATGGAGAAAAGTTCCCCTCCCTCTCTCGTGGGCATCCAAGGAAGCTGAAGATTCGGAACAGATGGAAGAAACAACTTATAGCTGAACTGTGGAACTCCCTGCTACAGGAGGTGGCGATGGCCACCAACCTGGATAGCTTTGAGACAAATTCGTGGAGGAGGAGGAGAGGGCTATCGGCGGCTACTGGGCATGGTGGCTCTGCTCAAATTCTTCCTGGAAACCACAGGAGGAGAGAGATATCTTGTGTTCGAATCCTGCTTGCAGGTTTCCCATAATAGGCGTCGGGTTGGCCACTGTGAGAACAGGCTGCTGGACAAGAAGGGCTTCCCTCTGGCCTGATCCAGCAGCCCCTTCTCTCATCCTTATAAAGGAGGCTGTGACCTGTTAGCCGTTCTTTCTGGTCCCTTACGCACCCGGCTGGCATCCCCGAGGCTCGAAACGGGCCGCCTCCTACCGGATCCAGCCTGGCTCAGCTTGTTGTTGACGGTTGCGCCAGCTGTGCGCCGGGCCCTAATCTGCTTGAAGCAAGAAAGAAATTCCCACACTTGGCTGGCATGGGGGGGGCACCGCACCAAGGCTGGCACCGCACAGCTGCCTCCCTCTGAACTTGAGCAGAAACCAAGCGGCGGTGGGACTGTGGCCAGGAGCAGAGGGGCACTCGAGACCCCCCAACCCCCTCCCCTCCGCTTGCCCCCCCCCCGCCAGCCAAGGGAAACATGGGGGAACAATTCTTCTTGACAAGCGTCCAGCTTTATGAGGTCTCCCTGCCCACCAAGCCGCTGGCTCCCTTCCATCCTGTTCTGCACAGTCCAGCACATTTCCTTTCAAAGGGAGAGAGAGGGATGTTTTGGCAGAGCTCCTCTCCCTCCCTCTCCCCCCCTCCTAAAAATGCCAACACAGGCAAAGCTGAACTGAGCAGAACAAAGAGGTTGTTGCTTCGCGGGGTGTCTGCTGGTATGCAGATGTGAGTCACTTCCTTATTAAAATATATATATATAAATACAATTTTCAGTATTATTACCGTTTCCAAAATCACATTCAAATATACATTTCCACCCTGAATATCTTTCTTTTAATAAAAACATTCAACGACTTCCCTTCTTCCTTAGATTCCCCCACCATTCCTGCATCTTCCTCTTCTTTTGTTAAACTTTTATTCATTTTCAATAACAATCTTCCAATTAATGAGAAATTAAATCAAATCAGTCCAGATTACAATAATAACAATACCACCAATTATATAGATTTTTTTGGGGGGGGGGGACTTCCCATGTTCCAGATGTCTAGAGATTATCGTCCTCAATCATGTCTCTGCATTTTCGACCATTTTTCAAATTCAAAACTAATATTATCTAATATTCCTGCATCTTCTTAGAGATCCATTGAGATCCCTTTCTCCCCTTATTCTTCCTTTATTATATACCCTGTTTCTCCTAAATAAGACGTAGCCATAAAATAAGCCGTAGCAGGATTTCTACGCATTTGTGAAATATAAGCCATGCCCCGAAAATAAGCCATACCCCGAAAATAAGACATAGTGATGCGGCGCCTCTCCCTTAAGACGGCCTGGATAGGCGTGGCTATGCAGCGTACCGACGCAGAGCAGTTAAAATAAGACATCCCCCCAAAATAAGCCATACTGTGTTTTTTGAGGGGGGGAAATATAAGACAGTGTCTTATTTTAGGAGAAACACAGTACAGTGGGGCCTCGACTTACGAAGATAATGCGTTCCGACGCGGTCTTCGGTAGTCGAAAACACTCGTAAGTCGAGTCCCCTTAGGGATGCATTGAGCGAAAAAAATTTGTAAATCGAAAAAATCCTATTCAAAAATTCGTAAGTCGAAAAAATCCTATTCAAAGTGGCTGCGACTTCCTTTCGGAAGTCGAAAAATTCGGTCGTGGCGGCCATTTTTTTTCTTCCGGAAGTCATTCAGAAGTCGAAAAACACGTAAGTCGGGGCACTCATAAGTCGAGGTCCCACTGTATTATGCTGTCGAATTTACCTTAACGCTGCTAGCGTTTTCACTTGATTACAATTGTTTTCCAAATACTCCACTCCTCCTTAGTAAAGGCAAAGGGACCCCTGACCGTTAGGTCCAGTCGTGACTGACTCTGGGGTTGTGGCACTCATCTTGCTTTACTGGCCGAGGGAGCCGGCGTACAGCTTCCAGGTCATGTGGCCAGCATGACTAAGCCGCTTCTGGCGAACGAGAGCAGCGCACGGAAACGCCGTTTACCTTCCCGCCAGAGCGGTTCCTATTTATCTACTTGCACTTTGACGTGCTTTCGAACTGCTAGGTTGGCAGGAGCAGGGACCGAACAAAGGGAGCTCACCCCGTTGTGGGGATTTGAACCACCGACCTTCTGATCGGCAAGCCCTAGGCCCTGTGGTTTAGACCACAGCGCCACTCCTCTTTACATTCTTGGTAATTCTTGCTCTCTTATCTTATGTGTTAGGCCTGCTAACTCCGCATATCCTATCACGTTTAATTGCCAATCCTCCTTTATAGGGACCTCACACCTTCCTGTGGGTCGCTTCCAAAACCGCTCTCGGTTTTTTCCCGGTCAGGAAGAGATGTCCACAAAGGGGAAATTGGAGGAACTACATGGAGAGTGTGGCGTATCACTCACACACACACACATAGACACATGTGTTTTTCTGCACATGCGTGTGCTGGGAGAATAGGGCTGGGCGATATGTTGTCGAAAACCAGTCCACATCATATCAGTTTCTTAATGTTTATATATATCCTGTATATAAATTTTATTGTTTCGTTTTACATATTCTTCTTCTTCTTTGGCGATCCCTCGTAGCCAAGTAAGATTGTCTTCCATAAACTCGGTTTTAACAATGAGTCCGTAAGTGACTGTGGAGGCCAATTCTGGATCCACACATCCGTCCACAGTGGGGACATATTTGCCGAATAATAATAAAAAACCAATATTTACATCAATCCTCATTTTCTTCAACTTCGCTCCCCTCTTTTCTGCAGTTACTTATTTTATATCTTTTTATTACTGCATATCGAACTTAAATCTATTTATTAACTTCCCATTATATTCTCTTTTAGTTATCTGAAGAAATGTGCATGCACACGAAAGCTCATACCAATAACAAACTCAGTTGGTCTCTAAGGTGCTACTGGAAGGAATTTTTTTATTTGTCATTGCACCGGTTTATGTCAACCCTGCTAACGTTTCAAGTTGTTTACAACGTGTCTTCAAATAATCAATAAACCTTCTCCACTCAGCCATAAAGAGTCTCTCATCGTGATTTCTTAATTCTCCCGGTAAGTTTTGCCATTTCTGCATATTCCATCAGTTTGAATTGCCAACCTTCTTTGGTTGGAACTGTTTCTTCTTTCCACCCTGTTTCTTAATTTTTAACCCGGCAATATATCGCAAATCATGGTGTGTGTTTGCCCTAGGCAAAAATCACAATGTGGGGGAAACCGTGATGAAGCCAGCCAGTGCTTCCTTCTATTCCTGCAGGCCCTGTTAACTCTTCAGGGAACAGCGAATCAGAAGAGCAGGTGCCGGCAAAAATCATGATGCAGGTAAAATTATGAAGCCGGCTGATTCCTCTACATACTGCGTCACGATGTTGAAAACCAGACATTGACCAGCCCTCGGGAGAAAGCATACCCTTGTAAGGTTGTACACTCTTGTAAAATAGGAAAACACATCCTTGACAGAAGTCCTGGCTAGTAGCCACTGCAATCTTGTCCTCTGTGGGCCAAGGAAAATTTGGCAGCTGAAATTACCACCCTGGAAATATCAGCTTTCTATGAGGTTGCGTGTGGGTTTGCTTGTTTTAAGTTACTAGCCCTCAGGGTTGCAGAAGAAGGGCATTCAAACCTGGGAACGGTGCCTTGCAAAAGTCTAAACCCAAGAAGAAAGTAAAGGTAAAGGGACCCCTGACCGTTAGGTCCAGTCGCAGGTGACTCAAGGGATGCGGCGCTCATCTCGCATTATTGGCTGAGGGAGCTGGCGTACAGCTTCCGGGTCATGTGGCCAGCATGACTAAGCCGCTTCTGGCGAACCAGAGCAGCGCATGGAAACGCCGTTTACCTTCCCGCCGGAGCGGTGCCTATTTATCTACTTGCAGTTTGACGTGCTTTCGTACTGCTAGGTTGGCAGGAGCAGGGACCGAGCAACGGGAGCTCACCCCGTTGCAGGGATTCGAACCGCCGACCTTCTGATCGGCAAGCCCTAGGCTCTGTGGTTTACACCACAGATAGGATAGTTAATTTTTTTGCAGGGGACCAATCGTCTGCAGAGCCACTTATACACAGACCCCCACCCCGTGACAAGCTGAAGCCAAGCCAAATAAATAGTTGAGGGAGTCCAAATATGCGCAGAAACTTCATTATTCCTTGTGTTATTTATTCAGGCTGCTGGATTTGGCTGATCTTGGCACAGAGTCGTGTAAATAGCCCATTCATCTCTCGCCTCTCCTGTTCCTTCCTTCTTGCTGAGTGGTGCTACCCTGACCCCAGCCATAGCTGTCAACTTTCGGATTTGAAAATAAGGGATTTTTAAAAACTTTTGGATTTGAAAATAAGGGATGCCGCGAGGGCCAAGTAGCCTCGCCACCCTGCGCTCCAGAGGCTGCGCGCGAACAGGTGAGCGAAAGAGCGAGCGCATAGACAGCAGGCAGGCTGTCTGTCTGGTTGGGCATGAGGGTCTGGCTGCACAAGGCATGCAAGCTCCGCCCCCAGTCGGTCTCAGACTCCTGATTGGCAGCCAAGCAACGCAGCTGAGGAGCCTCCCTGGCCGGCAGGGAGGGAGAGGAGCTGCTTCCTTTGAAATCCGGGAAATTTAAGGGATAGCAACAATCCAGGATAGCAGCGGGAAACGGCACTAGAATAAGGGAGTTTCCTGCAAAAAAAGGGAGGGTTGACAGCTATGGCCCCAGCCTCCCCCTTCACTTATCACAAGGTGGGAGCGAAGGCCGCTGAAAAGGATGGCTTGAAAAGAGAGAATAGATGAATTCTGGATGGTATGGCGGCCAGTGGCTATAAGGCACAGTGGCTATGCCCTCCCCTCCACTTTTGGAAGCCGCAACGCCTCTCAGCAAGCAGTCTTAGAAACTCGGATCTATAAGTTGGAGCCAAATGGCTCTGTAAGCTAAGATTGCAGTCGCCAAAACAGAATGTCTAGTTGCCATTTTGGGCAAGAAGGCTCTTAAGTCTTATTTTTCAAATGATGGACTGACTGCAATTAAGCATGAGAGTGAGAGCTGGACCATAAAGAAGGCTGATCGCTGAAGAATGGATGCTTTTGAATTATGGTGCTGGAGGAGACTCTTGAGAGTCCCATGGACTGCAAGAAGATCAAACCTCTCCATTCTGAAGGAAATCAGCCTGGAGTGCTCCCTGGAAGGACAGATCCTGAAGCTGAGGCACCAATACTTTGGCCACCTCATGAGAAGAGAAGACTCCCTGGAAAAGACCCTGATGTTGGGAAAGATGGAGGGCACAAGGAGAAGGGGACGACAGAGGACGAGATGGTTGGACAGTGTTCTCGAAGCTGCCAACATGAGTCTGACCAAACTGCGGGAGGCAGTGGAAGACAGGAGTGCCTGGCGTGCTCTGGTCCATGGGGTCACAAAGAGGCGGACACGACTAAACAACAACAACAACAAACATCTGGCTAGATCAGATGACAACCTTGAACTCAGTTTAGAGCTTTGAGAGCCCAGAAAAGAAAAGTTGCGTGATCCAGGGACAATCCACATATATATTGGCCTATTCTGACTTCTTTTTCTTAAGGGTGACACAGACCGTTCATAACGTGGGGATATTCTTCCCAACAGTGAGCAGGGCAGTGGGGTGGGGGAAGCGAAGACAAGCGGCAACTCTAAGGTGGTTCACTGCTCCTGCTCAGACAGCACAGAGAGTGAGTTTTTGGTTCCTGAAATTCATTCCGATTGTGCAGGTAAAATAGAATGGATAGAATTCTGCAGGGTGTGGGATGAGTGTGTGAAAGCAGTCCAGTTCCAAGGCCCCCCAGGCATGCACCTCCAGATGGTGGAGACATCAGGCACCATCCTAGCACCCGGGCATCTTCACTCGGCCAAATGTGACCCATAGCCAGGTGCAAAATGCACCTGGAGAATTTCTAACGCTGGGAGCAAGAGTGGGAGAAGGATGTTGCTCTCACTTCCTACTTGCAGGCTTCCCATTTGGTCATCTGGTTGGCTGCTATGAGAACAGGAGGCAGGAACTGATGAGCTTCTGGCCTGATCCAGAACAGGGCCAGACTTTGGTAATATGGCGCCCTGAGCAAGGACAAAATTTGGCGCCCCTACCTTAAATATTGTCCTCGTTCAGGGCACCATATTACCAAAGTCTGGCCCTGTTCTGGATCAGACTTAAATATCGGATCAGACCTTAAATATTGGGACGCGGGTGGCGCTGTGGTCTAAACCACAGAGCCTAGGGTCGGTGGTTTGAATCCCCGCAACAGGGTGAGCTCCCGTTGCTCGGTCCCTGCACCTGCCAACCTAGCAGTTTGAAAGCACGTCAAAGTGCAAGTAGATAAATAGGTACCGCTCCAGCGGGAAGGTAAACGGCGTTTCCGTGCACTGCTCTGGTTCGCCAGAAGCGGCTTAGCCGTTTACCTTCCCGCTGGAGCGGTACCTATTTATCTACTTGCACTGGTGTGCTTTTGAACTGCTAGGTTGGCAGGAGATGGGACCGAGCAACGGGAGCTCACCCCGTCGCGGGGATTCGAACCACCGACCTTCCGATCGGCAAGCCCTAGTCTCTGTGGTTTAACCACAGCGCCACCCGCGTCCCACCCTGAAAGGTAGGCTGCTCTTATCATCCCTCCCCTGAAATTACAGGGGCGTCGCTTATTTAGTTATTTCCCCAACTTTATTTATTGAGTTCATCTAACCCGTCCTTCCTTCCAAAGGAGCCCAGATTGCCTGGTGGCCTTGTGACTAAGGCTTGAAGGAAGCCTTTCCAACTTATACTCTGAGCCAGGATGGAGAGACCCCGTTGCTACAGAATCACAGAATTGTAGAGTTGGGAGGGACCCCCCAAAGGCCATCCAGTCCAACCCCCTGCAATGCAGGAATCACAGCTAATCTGCAGGAATCCTCCGGGTGCAGCTGGACTTTGGTTCCCAGGGGCTGGGAATGGTGGTGATGGGAGTTGTAGTCCGGCAGCCTTGAAAGGTTCTTTCCCCCCAGCTGTAAGTAACTATTCTGCACCCCGTCTCAGGCACTTGCCATAGGAGAATAACAGCAGCCTACCCCAAAGGGTTGTTGTGAACAGAAAGGGCTATCTCAATTATCGGCAGTAGTAGTTGTAGATAGACTGTTTTTTATTTAATAGCACATAGAGCTTGATCGTAAAACGCAACTACCTCTAGGTGGTTTTCAGAAGTATGAAATAAAACCTTAACATTCTCAATAACAAAAAAAGGGACTAAAATCAACACTAAGCAAAAGGAGATTAAAACAAGCCTTCTACATGTCTGGGTAGACTTGCCTAAGCAAAACATTTTAAGTTGGCGCCGAAAGGTACAGTCTGCCTAGTGTCAATAGGCAGGGAGTTCCAAAGTTAGGTTCTGCGGCTGCCATCACACACTAAAAGCCCAATTTCTTTCCACTGTGGTCTGAATGTTATGTGGCACCCTTAATGGTGCTAGTTCCACAGATGAAACTGGTCTAGTGAGAGTCAACTGGTCCCGAGCTGCTAAGAGCTTTATGTACTAACAGTAACATCTTGACCCTGGCCTTGCAAATGGGCAAATAGTGTTTATTATCTGCAGACCCCTGCCAGCGACTGTGCTACTGCATTCTCTTGAGCAAACAACCACAAAATCTCTCAATGCCGCAGTGTAATTTCAATACATTCATATTAACATCAGAAGACCCACAAGCAGGATCCGAGCGAAAGAGCAACACTCTGCTCTCCTGCAGAACCCAGAAGCATTGCTATCTTTGACCACGGCCTAGACCAGGAACCCTGTCTAACCCAGAGAGCTTCCATCCCATCTGAAGCTGCTCCGAGGAAGTGTATTTTGAAGCTCCGCCTCTCTGGGACCGACTAAGCAGCAGCTGCGTATGCAACCGTGTAATCCCTCTCTCGGCCGGGACCAAGTAGCGCTCTGTGTAACCTGGGACGCTGGCGGCCCATCAGAGAGTAGCCTCCCCCCCCCAAAGCCGCCAGCTGTCTTTTTCTGCAAGAAACCTAACATGCAAACTGGGCAGTAAGAAGCCAACGCTAATACCTGTCTGTTTATTAAAAATATATTTCTGCCGTAAAAATATATATCAAAGCGGTTCGCAGCAGTAACAACAGAAAAGCACACCATAAATACAATTAAGATTTTTTTTAAAAAAACAAAACAACCAGATGCCAGTTCTGAATTCCCTACATAGGCCTGGAGGCGGAGAAAAGTTTCCAGCAGGCGTGCGAAAGTTGGCACAGAGGGTGCCTGCTTGCCCTTGCCCCTAGCTAGCGCTGCTCTCTGGCAGACCAAGAGACCTGTGTAACACCGGAAGACGCAGCCACAAACCCCCTTCTTCTGCCAAACCGTTTCCACAACACCCCTCTCCAAGAAAGGCACACACACACACACACACACACACACACACACACACACACCCTACCCGGACTCTGAGCGCGCGCGCCTCCTCCCGGGTCTACACCCTCCGCTCGCTAGTCGCGGGGGGGGGGCGTAGAAATGGAGGCTGAAACCCCCCCCGGGGGGGTCCCCTACCCTCGCCCCCTCCTCCAGCAACTCACCGATGGAGACCAGCTTGATGTGTTCCCTGTCGAGGAACTCCAGCGCCACAGAGACGTTCTCCAGCTTCATCTGCCTGAAGTTGGGGCGCGCGTGGTACTTTCGGTACATCTTCTTCTGGCTCAGCACCTCGAGGAGACCGATGAGCTTCAGGCCGTCGCTCAGGTCCTTCTGCAAGTCGCCGATGCGCTTGTTCATGCACTTGAGGTGCTCGTTGCACCAGCGCGTAAAAGTGTTCTGCTGAATCTTCTTCCACGGCGCGTCCTCGGCCAGGTCTTTCTCGGTGGCCGGCATCTCCTCCTGCTCGTCTTGGTAATAAGTTTGGGGGGCCTGGTCGTAGTAACTGTTGCTATTCATCCTGAATTGTTATTATTTTTATTTTCTTCGGAGCGGGGAGGGAGGGATCGAGAAGGAGGACGTGGGTCTGTCCGTTCAAAGAGAGCAGCTCCGAAAAGGGGAGCGAAGGAGCGCGAGAGAGAACAGCCAAAATCCAAGCGGCGCAAAAACTTGCTCGCGGCGAGTTGGGATCGACTAGCAGGGGGGTGGAATTGAACAGCCCTTGTAGGACTGAAGAGGAGGAAGAAAGGGCTCGAAACCCACCTTGTTTGTTTTTAAAAATGGGGGGGGGTGTTCTTCCTGGGGTCTCCAACTTTCCTTCCCAAAATCCAGAGGCGCGGCGCTTCGCCCCGAAGAGAGTTAAAACAGTATCCAGAAATCAGCGAGGTTGGAGAAAATTAATCCACAAAAGCGGGTTGGGCTGCTGCTGTTATTTTCTTTTGTTTCCCTTTTCCTTCTTTCCTGATTCCTTCTTCCTTTCAGCTGGGATTTCGGAGGCAAGCAAAAGAGTGGAGGAGAGAGAGGACAGACAGGGAGGACGGAGAGAGAGAGATTGAGAGAGAGAGAGAGGGCGTGTGTTGCAAGTTTTCCTGGATCATTCAAAAGTGGAAGGTCCGGGGCAAAGGAGGGGTTTTTAAAAAGCTTTCCCCCACCCCACCCCTCGCCCCCCAACCAACCAACCAGCCACCCCCTTGTTCCACGTCAGGAGGAAGGACTCTCAGGAATGCCTGCGCTGTGACCATATACAACGAAGAGATGAGTAACTGGCTTCCAATCCCCCCCTGAGATAATTCAGGAGCTGTGGATTGGGCGCTATGGATAGCAGAGGGGCAGGGATTGGCTCTGCCAGGAGCAAATTCCCCCCCCCACCTCGTTACAAACTCCACTCTGCTCTACCCCCCCCCAACCCAACCCACTTCTCCAGGCTGGAAAGTTAGGGATGTATCAGTTGCTATTTTTAAGATCCAACCCGTGTCCACAAAAGGGGGGGGGGTGGATATTGTTAGGATTTGTCTTCTCTTGCATATGGGAAGGGGAGTGGGGGGCAGCAGCCAGCCAGCCTCTGGCCTCAGTTCTTTGGTTCCAATTGCTGCTAGAAAGGGTGGGAGTTTAAATGGAGGAGTTGTGGGGGGGGGCAAAAGGTTTGTTGGGGGCGGGAGCAGAAATGTAAGTTCTCAGAAGATGGGGAATCGGATGCCTTTGAAAAAGGTTGGGGCGGCGGCAGGCGGCGGGGGCAGGCTGGCCAGCGCCCCCTCCATTTTGGCGCCCTCGTCACCGCGGTTTTCGCCCCAACCTGATTGCTCCGCCGCTGGTTGGGGCAGCACCAGGCGGCGGCGGGGGGGGCGGGGGCAGGCTGGCCAGCGCCCCCTCCATTTTGGCGCCCTAGGCAGTTGCCTAGTTCGCCTAAATGGACGCACCGGCCCTGCACACACACAAACAAACAAAGGGAGTTCAGAAAGACTGGGCATCTTGAACTCATCGCTTGTGGATGCAGTTACTGCAGTGCAAGAAGTGGAAGAGCATCGTTTTTTTAAAAAAGCCCGGTGTTTTAGAATTCTGAAAAGTACGGTTTGCAGAGGTGGAAAACCTTTAGACACACATCTCAGGGAAACAAACAGCCCCAGTTTGTGCAACTCAGCTGTCATCAGTTGACTCCTTGATACTCAAGCGGCAAGCCGCGTGGAAGTTGCCCTGAGCAGAGGCCACTGCACAGGCGGGATTCGAACCCGAGTCTTCCACAATCAAGCTCGACACACCCCTTTCTTGATCTACTTTGGCTTGCCCTCTTTGCAGAGGTTACAGTATATTAATAAAAATAAATAAATCAGAAATACAGGTGCAACCTGAGGGATAGCTTTTACTTCAAAGAGTGAAGTGTCAGTACAGGCATTAATTATTATTATTATTATTATTATTATTATGTTTTATATATTCCCTTCCTCATAAGATCTCAGGGCGGTTCACAGAATAAAATACAGGATAAAAAAAGTAAATAATTAAAAATAAAACAGCGGAACAATAAGCCCCCCCCCCTTGCCACAGACACATTTAAAAGGCTCTTCAAGGCCTGGTTGAAGAGGTACGTTTCCGCCAGGGCCCTGGCACCTAAAAATATATAATGAAGTCGCCAGGCGTTGCTCACACATGGACACACACACCCCTTTGCCACCCATGAATGAGGAACAAAACTATCCAAACCCCTCCTTCCCTTCCCACACTGTGCACAGCAAATACTTAAAATATTTTGAACTCTGCCCTTCCTCCCATTACTTTCATCCTCTTCCTCCCCCCCCCCCGCCACCGCCCCTCACACACAGTTAAAAAAGCAATTAAACTCCAATGGGATTATAACAATTAAAAAAAAACCCAAATCTATTCAAATGCAGATCATTATATACTATTTCTATCCAAACTGAGCCAGAAGGACCAATAGTATGACTCAGGGGTATGGCCAATTCTTCCTATGTCCCTAAGATGGTCGGTGACATCTTTCCTGGGTCACGGCCGATGATGTACGTGTAATTTTGGGAGCAAGCTGGTGTGGGGTCGGAGAGGGAGAACCAGTGATTCCCTCGCCTCGGGGAGTGTGCAAGTGATATCACCCTGTTGAGCTGTGCATCCATGTGCGTTTTACGGGTGAGATTCCCCTACTTGAAGCTGCTGGAGTTTTCTCCCCCTCTCCTGTGGTGTCACTCCCGTCAAAAAAGGTGCCTTCTCATGGAAGGGCTGAAAGCTGACTCCTCGCTCAGCTGCAGGAGGGAGTGGGAGAGAGAGAGGCCCGGGCCCTGTTCCATTTTTCTCTTATGATGCTCCTGCCGCCCAGAATAGTCCGTGAGCTGTGCAGTCCCCCTGACGTGCTGCGTCGGGAGGGGGCAGGGACCGGACGGGCAGCTCAAGGAGGGATTTGCTTTGTAAACAGCACCCACTCGGCTAACAGAGCTGCCACGCTGCTGCAGCCCGTCACAGGGGCCCACCTCTTAGGGGCATCAGCTTTCTCGGGGGGGGGGGTGCGGCGGAGTCCGGCAGGAGATCCCAGCAAAGAAGGCACTGACTGAGCGCCATTTGACCCCGAGCACAGACACCCACCTAGTGGCATGTCTTAACATCCGAAGCCAAAAGAGCATGACCTCCAGCATTTCTCCGTTGAAAATAGGGACATTCGACTCAATGAGGATGATGAAGATGATAATTATCATTATCTCAAAAGAATCCTAGGCCTCCCTCAAGGAATTCCGGCAGCTTTCCTAAGAGTGGAAGTAAGATTACCTTCTGTGATTGCCAGGGCCCATTTAAGATTTTTGCGCTTTTTCATCAATCTCGCAAATGCCTTGATCATCTTACTGGCTAAACAAGCCTTTGCAATTCTTCAAAATATCACTACTTGGCATCAAATATCCTATTCAGATACACTCTACCCGAGTTTAATACTCTTAAACTGTGGAGCCCGTATAAAGTCAACAGTGTGATGCAGCAGCTCAAAAAGCCAATGCAATTCTGGGCTGCATCAATAGGAGTATAGCATCTAGATCAAGGGAAGTAATAGTACCACTGTATTCCGCTCTGGTCAGACCTCACCTGGAATACTGTGTCCAGTTCTGGGCACCACAGTTCAAGAAGGATACTGACAAGCTGGAACGTGTCCAAAGGAGGGCAACCAGGAATGCTTTGATGGTGTTTCCTGCTTGGCAGGGGGTTGGACTGGATGGCCCTTGTGGTCTCTTCCAACTCTATGATTCTATGATTCTATAATTCTAACCAAAATGGTCAAAGGCCTGGAAACGATGCCTTATGAGGAACGGCTTAGGGAGCTGGGTATGTTTAGCCTGGAGAAGAGAAGGTTAAGGGGTGATAGGATAGCCATGTTCCAATATATAAAAGGATGTCATATAGAGGAGGGAGAAAAGTTGTTTTCTGCAGCTCCTGAGAAGAGGACACGGAGCAATGTATTCAAACTACAAGAAAGAAGATTCCACCTAAACATTAGGAAGAACTTCCTGACAGTAAGAGCTGTTTGACAGTGGGATTGGCTGCCAAGGAGTGTGGTGGAGTCTCCTTCTTTGGAGGTCTTTAAGCAGAGGCTTGACAGCCACCTGTCAGGAATGCTTTGATGGTGTTCCCTGCTTGGCAGGGGGTTGGACTGGATGGCCCTTGTGGTCTCTTCCAACTCTATGATTCTAAGTTCGGGAATGGATCCTTGATAGAGATGCCTTCTTAGACATCACAAAGATAAAAATTCTGGGTTTTCCCACCCTTCAGAGAGCTTTTACCATGGCCCGCTTTCAAACATTACCTACTGCATACCTGACTGGCAGATTTGCAAGAATCCCAGTAGAGCACCGCTTGTGCCCTTGCCCCATGAGAACTAAAGAGGATCTCATAACATTACCTTTTTTATTGTCCCATTTACTCGGGCTTTAGAGGTGCGATTCTGCAAACCATACCCAATTCAATAAATAATCCTGAAGATCAAGGAAAATTTTTGCTAGTTGATGCTAACCCACAGATTTCCCAGGTGGTAGCGGTCTTTGTGATGAAAGATATCTGGATGACAAAGTAAGGACCCCTTCATCGTCTTCTTAACTCGTATTTTTCTTACTGTTTTGTGGGGTGCGGGTTTTGCTGGGACAGTATGCAATGAATTTTAATTATTTCAATACTGTTGTGTAGATATTTGTGTAAAGGCGTGGTCCTCACAATAAACTGATATGATGATGGTCTTTTGGAGGCAATTATTATTATTTTACTGTTTGTACCCTGCCCATGTGACTGGGCTGCCCCAACCACTCTAGGCGGCTTCCAACATACATATCAAAACATAATCAAACGTTTTAAAAAACTTCCATATGCAGGGCTGCCTTCAAATGTCTTTTAAAGGTTGTGTAGCAACATATCTCCTTGGCTCGCATAATTCCATACCCGCCAACATTTCTCTGATTAAAATAGGGAGGACACGGGTGGCGCTGTGGTCTAAACCACAGAGCCTACTAGGACTTGCCGATCAGAAGGTCAGCGGTTCGAATCCCCGCGACGGGGTGAGCTCCCGTTGCCTGGTCCCTGCTCCTGCCAACCTAGCAGTTCGAAAGCACATCAAAGTGCAAGTAGATAAATAGGTACCACTCCAGCGGGAAGGTAAACGGCGTTTCCGTGCGCTGCTCTGGTTCGCCAGAAGCAGCTTAGTCATGCTGGCCACATGACCCGGAAGCTGTACGCCAGCTCCCTCGGCCAATAAAGCGAGGTGAGCGCTGCAACCCCAGAGTCGTCTGCAACTGGACCTAACGGTCAGGGGTCCCTTTACCTTTTAAGGGAAAGCGGGACATTCCGGGATCAGATCAGAAACCAGAACGGCTTCTGTAAATCCGGGACTGTCCCTGGAAAATAGGGACACTCGGAGGGTCTGAAAGAGACAGGCGTCAACATTTATCTTGAAGTCATCATGACTGAGCCATCTGGCTACACATCCGAAATGCACATGGTTATGCAGCTGAGAGAGGGAGGCACTGCCCTCTGAACGTGCTCAGAGGCACCATCTTCATTATTATGGGCAGAGAGATAAGGCCTCATATTAAAAATAAGAACTGATCGAGGGGATTGAGGGAACTCCCCGTGAAGAAAGGCTGCAGCATTTGGGACTTTTTAGTTCAGAGAAAAAGCGAGGAAGAGGAGACCTGATTGAAGATTATAACATTACTAGTTGAAGTTAGCCCGTTGACTAACGGGCTCTAGAGGAAGAGGAGGCAGGAAGCGGCAGAGCGGCTCGCGGGGCCCCGGCGCGCCCTGCTCCCCCCGCTTGGAGCGCGTTCCGCGGCGCCCGCCAGCGCCCACCTCGCCGCCCCTCCGCAGGAGCAGCAGCGCCAGGGCGAGCTGGTTGGCCGAGGCCCCGGCGCCGCCGCCACGGCCTGGCCCGGGCTCCTCGTTCTCCTCACTGCCGCTGCCTCCAGGCCGGGCCGTCCGTCCGGCAGGGCTGTGAGGGAGGCGGGCGGGCGGCCGTCACTTCCTGTCCGCTGGCCAATCCCTGCGTTCGCGTGTGGCATGCGCAGAGCGCACTTCCGTGACACACAGAAAAGCAGGGACACTTCAAGATTATTATATAGGATGCAGGACATGGGGAAAGTGGACAGAGAAGTTTCTTTCCCCCCCTTTATGTTAGCACTAGAACTCATTTACAGTACATCCAACGAAGCTGAATGTGGGGAGATTCAGGACAGATCAAAGAAAGTCTGTCTTTGTGCAGCGTATAGTTAAACTGCGGAACTCACTTCTACAAGAGGCAGTGAGGACCACCAATGAGGACTGGGTAAATTGATGGAGAGGACTATTGATGGCTGCTAGTCTCAATGGCTAAGCAGTGCCTTCACTCTTGGAATGCCGGTTTCTGGAAGCCACAAGAGGGGAGAGGGTATTGTGTTCGAATCCTGCTTGCGGGTTTCCCAGCAGAGGCATCTGGTTGGCCATGAACAGGATGCTGAACTAGATGGGTCCCCTTTTGCCTGATCTATCAGGCTCTTCTTATTTTCTTAATAAAAACAGGCCTGGCTTCCATGAAGCGACCGTCTTTCTCACAAAATGTCGGGAGAGGTTGGCGCAAAATCTCTCTCTTGGCTCCAAGAGGCTGGGAAGGTGAGAGACAAGTCGGGGTCAGAGGGATTTGAGGGGTTCCCCCAGCCATAGCAGTCAATTTTCAGATTTGAAAATAAGGGATTTTTTCAGACTTTCGGATTTGAAAATAAGGGATGCCGCGAGGGCGGTGCAATGGCACCAAGTAGCCTCGCCACCCTGCACTCCAGAGGCTGCGCGCGAACGGGTGAGCGGAAGAGCGAGCGCATAGACGGCAGGCAGTCTGTCTGTCTGGTTGGGCGTGAGGGTCTGGCTGCACAAGGCATGCAAGCTCCGCCCCCAGTCGGTCTCAGACTCCATATTGGCAGCCGAGCAACGCAGCTGAGGAGCCTCCCTGGCCGGCAGGGAGGGAGAGGAGCTGCTTCCTTTGAAATCCAGGGAATTTAAGGGATATCAACAATCCGGGATAGCAGTGGGAAACGGCATTGGAATAAGGGAGTTTCCCGCCAAAAAAGGGAGGGTTGACAGCTATGCCCCCAGCCCCCTGAGTCTTTTGCTACCAAGCTGTCCCCTGTGCCACAAGGCTGCCAGACTGGTGTCAACCAGGGCCAGGGCTTTTTCAGTTCTGGCCCCAACCTGGTGGAACACTCTGTCACAAGAGACTAGGGCCCTGCGGGATTTGACATCTTTCTGCAGGGCCTGCAAGACAGAGTTGTTCCACCTGGCCTTCGGGTCGGATACTTAAGTTTGATGGTTTCCTCCCCTTGGTTTGGTAATTGGGCACCAAATGAATTCGGCATTTTAAACTGGTTTTAACTTATTTTAACTAATTGGTTTTTGTATTCTATTGTGATTTTTGTTGTTGTTAGCCGCCCTGAGCCCGGTCCTGACTGGGGAGGGCGGGGTATAAATAAAATTTATTATTATTATTATTATTATTATTATTATTATTATTATTATGTGCCCCAAAGCCAAGCCGTTGGCCGCAGAAACAAGATCCCAACAGGTCTGTGAATCAGAGTCCTGCCAGGAAGTCTGGTTGAAAACGATAGGGAAAAATGGGATTGTGAGGCACACGGATAGACGCTGCATGTCAGGAGTGAGTCAGCCATTTCCAAAGGGCAGAGTCATGCCTTGTGAAACTGATAGCAAGAGAGTTCTGCAAAGTTACCGATTTGGCTGGTGAGCAGAGACCAGGATGTGGGTCACGCGACCTATTTTGACCTTCCAGCCCCTCTGGTTGGCAAGCTCCCTGACGCCAAGTCAAGCCGTTGGCCCATCTAACCTCGTATGGTCTGCTCGGACCAGCAGCAGCTCTCTGTAGGACAGTATATATCAGGGGGGGCCAACTTTCAAGAGACTGCGATCTACTCACAGAGTTAAATACTGGCAGTGATCTACCCCAAAGGTTGTTGACCTTTTTTTTAGGAAGGAAAGCCATGTTTTTTGGGATTTGGGTCAAAGTTTCGTTTTTTAAAAAAATAATTTTTATTCATTTTATCGTATATAACAAAACAAACACACAACAACAAAAGAAAAACATAACATAAACAATCAAACACAACAATCAAATATACAATTTTTACCTAATTTCCCTCGCATCTTGGTGGGACTTCCCCCCCATCCTCCCTTCCTGGTTTTCAATTTGTATCCTTTTTTAAGGCAGATTCATCTTCATATCTAACCTTTTATCTTACCTCTTATTTTCCATTTATTCATTTTATTACCCTTTTTTTACCATAAATATTCTTTTTCTCCCATTTTTTTATCTGGAAATCCCTAACCTCTTCCCTAGATTCTCAAAAATTTTCAATACTACAGTATTTCTTTAAGTACAATTTAAATTTCTTCCAATCTTCAAAAGTTGAGCTTTTTTTTTTTTAGGAGGGAAAGCCCTGTTTTGGGGGCTTCAGGGCAAAGATGTAGAGCTTTTTTTAGGGGAGCCAAATCTGCTGAGCTTCTTTGGGGGGAGCCAGTGATCTACCAGTGATTTACGGTACCACAGACGTCCAGTCAGTGATCTACCAGTAGATCACGATCTACCTGTTGGACATGCCTGGTATATATCAAAATGACGTAAACCGTGAAGAATATTCAGTCATATAATACCGTATGCATATGCAACCGGAGGGAAACTACTCCGTACAACGTACAAATGTCTCAAAAAGTGCAAAGAGATTCAAAAGTGCAATGTCCGATGTGCAACAAGTCCAATGTCATAAAGTGCTAAAGTCTCTCAGGAGTCCACATCTGCTTCTCCCAACGGGCGGCTAGCTTGTGTTATCCCCGTTTCACTATTATTGTTTATTCAGGGACGGACATTGTCTTAAATAATAATAATTATAATTTGCAGTGTACATAGTGAGCGTTTACATTCTTAGGATAAATAAACATATTAACATCTAAAAAGTTACTCACCAAATTGTTCATACATAAACACTTAACTAGGCTGAAACGCTCACAACCTCAACGGTTCCTGGTTGGTAAAGCTAAACTAAACAGAAGGTTACTAGATTAAATACAATTTCTCCTAAATCCTCAATCATGACAAGGCAATACATTAACAAACACCAATCGGTTTTAAAGATACAACCACCCAAAAATGTAATTAGTTTTACAAGTATCCTGAAAACATCTACCACAAAATATCAAAATAATAGGTTGATTCCAGAGAGACTTTAGCACTTTATGAGATATGGATCTGAGCTACCGTCAGACCATTGGTGCATCCAGCCCAGTGCTGTCTACACTGGCTGGCAGGGTCTCTCTAGGTTTTGAAGACGCCAAGGATTGAACCCGGGTTCTTCTGCATGCAAAGCAGGCTCTCTGTCACTTTTCAGCAAGGATTCTAATAGCCAAAAATTGGAAAATAACATCCCCACCAAAACAGACTGGTTAGCGAAAATGATCGCACATCTACACTGTGCAAAGTTAACAGGGAGAATAAGAGGAAACGCTACTTAAAAAGTTAAGAAGGAATGGCTGTGTTTTTTTTAAGGAGTATCTCGAGAAATGTATAGATAAGGTAAATCTCCTGACAGATGCAGAACGAATCTAGAAAATAGAGGAAATGTAAAGCAAAACTAGCATGGAAAAATGGGAAATCAGAATAACAAAATGAAATGCGTTTAAATTATTAAAATTGTAAAATAACACAATGAGAGGAGTCAACGCTTATGGGGTATCTATGTTGGGTATGTATGCAGGTAGAGTATGTATGTAAATTGATGTTTGAGGTATAAGAAAAAATTATAATAAAAAGAAGAAGAGTGGCCCCTTTTATGGAAAATCTTCTTGCCAAGAGCTCACAGGGCCTCAGGTGCCCTAGCACAAGGGCTGCGTTGCTCAGTGGGTAGAGCATGCCGAATGACCCAGGTTCAGTCCCCGATGACACCTCAAGGTAGGGCTGGGAGAGACTCCCTGCCTGAAACCCTGAACAGTTGCTGTCAGCCAGTGCCTTATTCCCATGACGCTCAATTTAAGGTGGGTCCCTTGGTTTTTATTCCCCAGCACCTCTTGTTCCTTGGGTCTCGGCTCACTTATTCAGTTTCCTGATTTTTGTAGCAGCAGCCTGAAAAGTTTGGGAAGCACTGGGTTAAAGTAAAACCTGCCCCGACATCACTTTTCCACTCAGAATATTTGCAGTCCATTTTTTAAAAAGCACCAAAAAAATTCAAACCTATGGGAGATCCAATGACAGATTATTAATAATAATAATAATAATAATAATAATAATTTATTATTTATACCCTGCCCATCTGGCTGGGCTTCCCCAGCCACTCCGGGCGGCTTCCAACAGAATATTAAAATACAATAGTCCGTCAAACATTAAAAGCTTCCCTAAACAGGGCTGCCTTCAGATGTCTTCTAAAAGTCTGGTAGTTGTTTATCTCTTTGACCTCTGCTGGGAGGGCGTTCCACAGGGCGGGTGCCACTACCGAGAAGGCCCTCTGCCTGGTTCCCTGTAACTTGGCTTTTCGCAGGGAGGGAACCGCCAGAAGGCCCTCGGCGCTGGACCTCAGTGTCCGGGCTGAATAATGGGAGTGGAGACGCTCCTTCAGGTATACAGGACCGAAGCCATTTAGGGCTTTAAAGGTCAGCACCAACACTTTGAATTGTGCTCGGAAACGTACTGGGAGCCAATGTAGATCTTTCAAGTTTGACCCCATCATCTTCTACAAGCAAGCTCAGCCTTGCAAATACCAGCTAAAATGATTTTTTATTAAGATTTTGCCGTGATACAGTAAAATCAGAAGATCGAAGCAATTTTTGTGGCCGGTTTTGAGCAACGCAGCTGAGTGCTTCCCGGCTGCTCTCTTCATTTCAAACGCATCTCTCGTGTTTTTAGGGCTGAGCAAAAATGTCGTCTCCTGTCATTTGCAGGTAGCGAATCTGGGCGAACAATTTTGGCAGGTTTCAGAGTTGAAATGACCTCAGATCAGGCGACGGCCGTCCTCTTCCTACCCTCGCCCTCCAGGCAAGAGCTTCTGCATCCCAGCTGCCTAACAACGAATTATTTGGCGGAGTGACCTCCTTGTGGCCCATTTCCTCGGCCAATCAGGGCTGCCGCTGGGACATCGATCCACTCATCCCTGCGATGCTGTGCTAGCCACCAGAGAACCTCCAGGGCCCGGCAGTGAGTGACAACTGATGGAAGGCCGATGGGCTAGCTTGCGATATCGTCCCACACAGAACCCGCATCTCTTCCAACTCACCTGCTTTCCCCGGGGACTCATCGAATCACAGAGCAGGAGCTGGGGGAGCCTAGTGTTGCAAAATTTGTGGGCTACCCCCTCTCTCTGTAAGAGAGCCAGTGTGGTGTAGTGGTTAAGAGTGGTAGACTCTTATTCCGGTGAACCGGGTTCGCGTCTCCGCTCCTCCACATGCAGCTGCTGGGTGACCTTGGGCTAGTCCCACTTCTTGGAAGTCTCTCAGCCTCACTCACCTCACAGGTCAGGGATGATGGGAATTGTAGTCTCAAAACATCTGGTGGGCCGGAGTTTGCCTATGCCTGTGTTAAAATGATTGTAAAACTAGTAGTGTCCCTATTTTCATTGGAGAAATTTTGGAGGGTATGAAATTTGTATACCTCCCTTCCCCCAAAGGGCGGTTCACAGGATAAATCCTGCTCTTTGACTTAGTCCATGGAATTATTGTAATTTCTACTATTGTATTTCTACGGTGTCATTATGAACTTGTTTGTAAGCTCCCTTGGCACTGTTTTATAGCAGCTGGGTAGAATATCCTAAATAACAATTTATTTATTTTGAACGTCAACAGTTTTCCAATACGAAATACGTATTGGAAAACTCTATTTTTTCCAATACGAAAAAAATAGAGTGTGGAGGAGATCCCTATAGGGTGAATGCAAATATCAGATTTTTGAGGGGACTGGGAAATGACACAGGGCATTATTATTATTATTATTATTATTATTATTATTATTATTTGAAAAAAGCACATATTGCACAACAGCTTCTTGGCTATTACAACAACATGAGGCAGGCTACTGGAGACAGAGCCTTCCGAAGTGCATGTCTGGTGAGAGCATTGGGGGGGGCGAGGAGGGTGGTTTTCAGACAGGCAGTGATCCTTCGTACGAAAATAGGGATGTTACCAACATGTCCAATTTTATCTGCGAAACACTTGACGGTGCGCCGGGGGAGACACTCACACACTCCGGCTGGCCGATTAGCTCTCCCTGAAGTCCTTTCCAGAACCTTGCTGTGCCAAAAAGGGTAATGAAGGGGGGGGGCTCCTTCCACCCGCCCCACCTATTCTCAAAGTGTTTTCGTGGCCAAAGAACAGAGTCTAATTCAGGACTCGGGAACCTGCAACAGACCCTCCAAATGTCCCTATTTTCCAGGGACAGTCCTGTGTTTTTATATATGTTGGAGGCTGCCCGGAGTGGCTGGGGCAACCCAGTCAGATGGTTGGGGTATAAATAATAAAAATTATTATTATTATTATTATTATTACTATCGTCATCAGTGCTTTTTCTCGGGGGGACGCAGGGGTACACACACATCTAAATATTTTGTGAATTTAAGTTTGGCCTCATTGAGGGGCAGTATTTCAATATGAGTAGGAAAATGAGAGTACCCCTAAATATTTTTTAAAGAAAAAAGCACTGGTTATTATTATTATTATTATTTAGTTTTATATGCTGCCCTTTCTCATGAGATCTCATGGCGGTTCACAGAAAAAAATACAGGATAAAAACAAGTAAATAATTAAAAACAAAACAGTAAAACAATAAACGCCCTGCTTCCCACAGACACATATTATTATTATTATTAAATAGGACGTCCCTATAAAGCATAATGAGTGGGTGCGGGTGGCGCTGTGAGTTAAACCACAGAGCCTAGGGCTTGCCGATCAGAAGGTCGGTGGTTCGAATCCCCGTGACGGGGTGAGCTCCCGTTGTTCGGTCCCTGCTCCTGCCAACCTAGTAGTTCGAAAGCACGTCTAAGTGCAAGTAGATAAATAGGTACCGCTCTGGCGGGAAAGTAAACGGCGTTTCCGTGCGCTGCTCTGGTTCGCCAGAAGCGGCTTAGTCATGCTGGCCACATGACCCAGAAGCTGTACGCCGGCTCCCTTGGCCAATAAAGCGAGATGAGCACCGCAACCCCAGAGTCTTCCGCGACTGGACCTAACGGTCAGGGGTCCCTTTACCTTTTATAAAGCATAATAAAACATTAAACATGGGGAAAACCTTCTCTATGCAGGGCTGCCTTCAGATGTTTTCTAAAGGTTGTGTAGTTACTTATCTCCTTGGCTCAGGGGTCACATAATTCCGTACCCTCCAATGTTTCTCCAATGAAAATAGGGACACCCTAGGGAAAAGCAGGACATTCTGTGATCAAATCAGAAACCGGGTCAGGTTCTGTACTTAAATCCGGGACTGTCCCTGGAAAATAGGGGCACTTGGAGGGTCTGCGAGGCCCTTCCGAGCCATAGCCATGACTCATGTTTGTGCATAAATGTGTGTCTGATGGGGGGGGGGGAGATTGGCCGTTAGAAGCCGTCCCTCGCTCCAACTGGCATGAGAAAGCCGAAGGCAGCACATAGCATTTGTCAGGAGCTTTCCTAGATAGAAATAACCCACTAGGTCAGTCCAGCCTGAATCACAGCCGGCTAGAATATCAGACCACGTTTTCTCCAAAGGACAAAGGACACCATGTCTGGGCACCCATCCCACCACCCATCCCTGCACACATCGTTCTTCTCGGTGAGAAGAGGATCACCAGGGACACACTCAGCGCACCCCACTCTCCGGTCTCTAGACCAGGGGTCAGCAAACTTTTTCAGCAGGGGGCCGGTTCCCTGTCACTCAGACCATGTGGGGGGCCGGACTATATTTTGGAAAAAAAATATGAACGAATTCTTATGCCCCACAAATAACCCAGAGATGCATTTTAAATAAAAGGACACATTCTACTCATGTAAAAACACGCTGATTCCCGGACCGTCTGCAGGCCAGATTTAGAAAGCGATTGGGCCGGATCCGGCCCCCGGGACTCAGTTTGGGGACGCCTGCTCTAGACATTCCCTTTGCAATTCCCGTTTCAAACAAACAGGAACTGGAAAGCATTGCTGATATTTTTTCTATAAAGCACTCCCATGAAAGAAAGGCAAATAAAATATCGGGCTGGGGTGTTGTTTAAGGGAGGTTGTTCGTGCTCTCAGTATCAATTATTAGCATCTTTGTTTTTCTAGACTCAGGGGCGTAGGAAGTGGGGAGCGGGGGGCGGTCCGCCCCAGGTTCCATCATGGAGGGGGTGACAAATTATCAAGGAACAATTACTGCCCTACTAGGGTGGTTCATAAAAAACTTTTTCTTTTTTGAAAATGCCTGCTCCAAAGGTCTTATCTTACTACACTAGGGATTATATAGCTATAAATGAAATTTCATGCATATCAGTTAATATCTTGACCCCCCTCCACGAAAATAGCTGTTTACTTGGCCGTTTTCCTATGTCACGAAGGCTGAAATTTCAATTCAGTGGGACACTTACTGTTCCCAACCCTAACCCTGCGGAAAGCCATCTAATTAGACTTTGATTCTGACATGTTTTTAGGAGGTAATTTAATTATTGTTTGATTTTATATTAATGTTATGTATCTGATGTTAGCCGCCCTGAGCCCGACTTCGGCCAGGGAGGGCGGGATATGCGGTAAATAAAAGTTTATTTTTACTTATTATTATTCCTTTGTAAGAAAATAGGAAATAACGTAAAACCATTTTTGCAGGCCAAAAAATAAAAAAATAAAAAATCTGTGGGGAGGGGGTGACAAGAAATTTTCCGCACCAGGTAGCACCTGACCTTCCTACGCCTCTGTCTAGACCTTACGACTGATGTTGAGATTGTTCAGCTTTGTAGTGTACAATCTTGATGTGCTTTCTTCATTGCTGATGACTTACCTTTCCAATTAGGGACGCGGGTGGCGTTGTGGGTTAAACCACAGAGCCTAGGGCTTGCTGATCAGAAGGTCGGCGGTTCAAATCCCCATGACGGGGTGAGCTCCCGTTGCTCGTTCCCTGCTCCTGCCAACCTAGCAGTTCGAAAGCACGTCAAAGTGCAAGTAGATAAATAGGAACCGCTCCGGCGGGAAGGTAAACGCCGTTTCCGTGCGCTGCTCTGGTTCGCCAGAGGCGGCTTTGTCATGCTGGCCACATGATCCGGAAGCTGTACGCCGGCTCCCTCGGCCAGTAAAGCGAGATGAGCGCAGCAACCCCAGAGTCATCCACGACTGGACCGAATGGTCAGGGGTCCCTTTAACCTTTACCCTTTACCTATTTAATAATCATTTAATACTTTTATAAGCAGTTATTTGATACTTAGATTCTAGAGATAACTCATATATTTATTTAAGGAAAAATAGATTGATATTTAATACTGTACATGTTTCATGGTATATTTAAAAATGCATAACTTTGATGTTAAGGGGTTATGTATTCCTATCATAGGAATATTGAAAGGTTTCTATTATGGGATATGTCACATAATCTGATATTCTTACTTGGTATCTGAAGAAGTGTGCATGCACACGAAAGCTCATACCAAGAACAAACTTAGTTGGTCTCTAAGGTGCTACTGGAAGGAATTTTATTTTGTTTATTCTTACTTATATTAGCAATGTTGTTTAGAGTTCGCATGGCATGCATGAGGCCTATTATTAATTGAATTTAAAATTGTGGAGAGGTGGGAACAACGTCCAGCGGAGATTTTGGATGAGGAAGGAGGCAACTGCAAAAGCAGATGTGGCAAAGCTCTTCCGACAACGCTGGGTCTTTGGCAAGATCCATCTTCAAATGTCCGAAGGGCTGTCCAATGGAAGATGGAGAGAGATTGTTTCCTGTTGCCCCGGAGGAGAGGACTCAAACCAGGGGTTTCAAATGACATTGAAGCAGATTCCCATTCAACATCAGGAAGAACTTTCCGATGGAAAGAGCCGTTCGACAGGGGGGCAGTGGCGGGCTCTCCTACCTTGGAGGTTTCCAAGCAGGGGTTGAATGGCCAACTCTCAGGGGGTCGCCCAAGACCACCCCCAAAAAAACATCATACATACATCACAGAAGGAGGCAGGTCTGCAACAGAAATCCTGTTTGCCAGGATACCTGATAATGGTCACTGATTGCCTTACTTACTTACGGCCTCGGTCCTGTATTACCTGAAGGAGCGTCTCCACCCCCATCGTTCAGCCCGGACACTGAGATCCAGTGCTGAGGGCCTTCTGGTGGTTCCCTCATTGCGAGAAGTGAGGTTACAGGGAACCAGGCAGAGGGCCTTCTCGGTGGTGGCGCCCGCCCTGTGGAACGCCCTCCCATCAGAAGTCAAAGGTACTAACAACTATCTGACATTTAGAAAATGCCTGAAGACAGCCCTGTTCAGGGAAGTTTTTAATCTGTGGCGTGTGTATGTATTTTAATGTTTGCTGGAAGCCGCCTAGAGTGGCTGGGGAGACCCGGCCAGATGGGCGGGGTATAAATAATAAATTATTATTATTATTATTATTATTATTATTATTATTATTATTATTACTTGGGCAGCCTGGCCATTCTTTTGTGATGGTAAATATTGGAACTTCAACTGGACCTGACACATCCACATGCTTATAGAGATGTGTGTAGACCATGGTTCCCAGTGCTAAGGAAGAGCAACTCTGTGCATGCTCAGAGGCATGCTATTGACATTTCCCCATCACTTTTCTTATCAACGCAGGGGAGGAAGTGGGTTTGTTGAGCAAGCCTTCCTAATCAAATTTAACCTTTGCAGCTGGCTGCCAATTTGCTACCGTGTCAGCTTTTCCCATATAAACTCCGGCACAATTGCTGACGAAAGCGAGGCCTTGTCAGCACAGAACACCTGTGCTCAGGGATTGGCACAATTTGCTACTGAGCCAAATTCAAGTATAAAGCCCTCAACGGCTTTGTGATATATTTTGGTTGCCCAAATCAAGGTATTGCACTAATCCGGATTCGAGATTTAAAACTATTGCTATTATTATTTTGAACCAACATGACCACCGTTACTTTGTGTGTGTGTGACATTTTTCGGCATTTTTATTTGAGGTGCCTAAGTTTTGACTAGAGGGACGCGGGTGGCGCTGTGGGTTAAACCACAGAGCCTAGGGCTTGCCGATCAGAAGGTCGGCGGTTCGAATCCCTGCAACGGGGTGAGCTCCCGTCATTCGGTCCCAGCTCCTGCCCACCTAGCAGTTCGAAAGCACGTCAAAGTGCAAGTAGATAAATAGGTACCGCTCCGGCGGGAAGGTAAACGGCGTTTCCGTGCGCTGCTCTGGTTCGCCAGAAGCGGCTTAGTCATGCTGGCCACATGACCTGGAAGCTGTATGCCAGCTCCCTCAGCCAGTAAAGTGAGATGAGCACCGCAACCCCAGAGTCGGACACGACCGGACCTAACGGTCAGGGGTCCCTTTACCTTTAAGTTTTGACTGCTACCTGTTTCAAATGGAGAACTTCGCTTAAAAACAGTCGTTTCTTCATGTCAGAACAGGACAGAAAACTGGGCCTCTTTCTTTCTTTCTTTCTTTCTTTCTTTCTTTCTTTCTTTCCCTCTCTCTTTCTCTCTTTCTCTCTCTCTCTCCCCCCCCCTCCCTCTCATTAAATCCCTTCCAAGGCTGTCCAAAAAGTTCTACTTTTGTTCTTCTTCAGGGTATGTGAAGGGAATGAATTTCCAGGACCCTTCCCCACCTCCCAGCCCCGAATCCTTCACTTTCCAAATCTTTGGCCTCACTTCGGAGAGGAGCGTCCGGCAGTAAATCCTGCAGGAGCTCTTGCAGCCGTTTCCGAACGGCTGCGTCCGCTCCGAATCGGGCCCCGTGAGGCAAAGTATCAGGCCCCTATCTCTGCAAAAGAGGGTGGGGTGACGAGCAAGACGGAGGCATCCTGGCAGCAGCTGCCTCCAGGGATTCCTGAATGGTCGAGCGCAGGGGTAACGTGGGAGGGGGGAATCTATTTATATCGTGCCGAGTCGGGGGGGGGGCGGACGCAGCCAAAGGCCAGGAATTCTCCTCTCCCCTGCAGGGCCAGCAGCCTCATGAGTCGGAGTCTTTTCCCAGGGCCCATCTGGGGTTGTCTGTCTCTCCACGGTATCTGCAAAATGCAGCCGGGGGGGGGGGGGAGGCCGCGGAGCTTGTCCTAAAACAAGAGAAATAAGCAAAGAAGAAAAAGGAGGCACAAGCAAAGCGATTTGTGAGGTCCACGGTCTTCTGGCAGTGCCTGGAGAGTGAGGAAGGCCAGGATTTACATGGGTATGGGCAGTGGCGTAGCGTGGGTTGCTGGTGCCCGGGGCAGGGCAAGTGTTGCGCCGCCCCGGTGGACTCCGCAGCCAGGGTAGAGGCGTGCCCCAGGGTGGAGCACATGCAGAACCTGCGCAGAGGGTGAACGTAGAAAGCAGCCGCAGCAGTGCTTTCAACATGCGCCAAGATGCGCAACCTCTCGCCCGGAGGAGACGGAGCGGGCAGAGGGTGCCGCACAAAGAACGATAGCAAAGGGGAGGCTCCACCGGGTGGCAGTGGCAAGACGCAAGGGGGGCACGCTGGGGGGCACCTGCCCTGGGAGAGCTCAGGGCTGCCCTCATCCTCATGTGCCCTGCCGTTGCCCGCTGGCCATGCCCCCTCCCGATGCTGTTGCTGGGGTGGCACCCTGCTGCTGGGTGCCTTGGCCGCGACTTCTCAGTCAGCCCAGGGGTGGGGTGCGTACAGGCACCCCTTTGTAGGCCACAAGGAGGAGGAGGTGCCGCCCCAGCCCCAAAGGTCCAGCCTGGGCACTACTTGCCTCCCCGCCGCTCCAGAAACTCAGTCCAATGGGGGAGCCTCTTGTGGGGGTACCTGGCTGTGCCCTCTTAGAATTTTGCACCCAGGTGTCACGGTCTGGTCTACGCATGAACGACGTCCTGGCAGAGGACATCAGGACCGGGGGCAAGATGACAAAGTAGGAGCAGGAACCTGGGGTCCGAGGGTCACGGAGCAGAGAGTCACGAAGTCAGAGGTCTGGGAGACGGGGGGGGGGGGCGAGAAGTCACGGAGGCGAAGGTCCGAGGGTCGAAAAGCAGGGGGTCACAAGGGCAAGGTCCAGGGATCAAGAAGCAGGAGGCAGGAGACAAGGGGCCAGGATTCTCTCCAGCAAAGTATTTGACAAAATTACAAATACCCAAATATAGACGGGCATTTACTCTTGCTAGATTTAATGTATTACCATCTGCCCTATTGCAGGGAAGATTTGCAGGAAAATCATATGCGGAACGAGTCTGGCCCTGCGGCCTGCCGGAGGTAGAATCTGTCTCCCACGTTTTACTATGTTGTCGTTTTTACAACGCCATACGTCGGGTTTTCATCTCTCCGGTTATACAAAATTCCTCAAATGAATTCCTATGTCTCAAACGCCTTGTAGAAGACACAGACCCTGAGATTACGCTGAAAGTAGCCAAATACGGTGAAGCAGCCATAAAGCTCAGAGAGCAAGTGGTGTTACCGATATGAATAGGCCCCAAACGGCAATTTTTAGGCCATATTTAGTGCCACAATTTTAATTCATATATTTTAAACGTTGCTGTCTACGTATACATATGTGTACTACTGTTGTTATGTAAATTTCAATGTCTTGTTTTTGTATTATTGATTTAATAAGCTGGTCTGTGTCCAGGAGCGGTGCTAGGGGTTTTTGCGCCCTAGGCGAGGGGCCGGGGCACGTGACGTCATTGCGCATGACGTACGGTGCCCCGCCCCCTGCCCGCTGTGCGCCCCGCACCACCGCGATTTTCGCCGCTGGCTGGGGCGGCACCGGGCGGCGGCGGGGGGGGGTGAGGGGCAGGCTGGCCAGCGCCCCCTCCGTTTTGGCGCTCCCGCCGCCGCGGTTTTCGCCCCAACCTGCTCGCTCCGTCGCTGGTTGGGGCGGCGGCGGGTGGCGGCGGGGGGCAGGCTGGCCAGCGCCCCCTCCATTTTGGCGCCCTAGGCTGTTGCCTATTTCGCCTAAATGGAAGCACTGGCCCTGTCTGTGACCGTAAGAATAAATTCATTCAAGGGGCCAGACGCAGCAAGACAGGAAGCACGTTGCTGTGGCAAAGAGGCGAAGGGCAATGCTGACCTATATCCCCTCCCGGCTCTTGCCACTAGGTGCAGCGAGTTACCAAGCGGCCTCACCTGTGTGGCCGCGCCTTGCCTCTCCAGAACAAACTTAGGGAGGCCCCAGTCCTGCAAAGCCCTGCTGGCTCCTGTACGCACTCCTGACACCAGGGCAGTTGCCCGTCTCTTCCCGACACTATGCCACTGATTATGTGCCACCCCAAACTCTGAGACTTCAAGGGTCCTGGGCACTTACCCAGAGATTGGTTTCCTTGGAATGAAGGCAGGCGGAGATCGTGGTATCTTCAGGATATGTGGTTTTATCTGCGCTTATTTACAATCTGAGGCTACTCTATTCCGAACTTTAAAATGGAAAGCGTAACGCTGGTGGTCAACAAAAGAGGTTTAAGGACTCTCAAGGCAAATCTTTAAAAATTTAGTATAAACACCATCTCCTTGGCTCGGGGGGTCGCATAACTCTACACCCGCCAACATTTCTTCGATGAAAATAGGGGGTTTCTGTAAATCCGGGCCTGTCCTTGGAAAATAGGGGTCTGCAATAGCCTGCAAGTCCCCTAAAACTCGCACTTTATTTTCCCTCCTCCTCTCCACCCCAAATACATACACACACAGATTTCATTCTCTGGCTAGGGCGATGGGCTGGCCTGGGGCCACAATCCTCGCTCGATATAGCCGATGAGGTTCTGTCCCGGAGCACCTGGCCTCGGAGAGGAACTTGTGAGTAAGACACAGCATGTGCGGCCCCCGAGAACAGTTTGTGCTCCAGACGCTCTGAATCAGGTCATGCGCCAGAGAGGCAGCGGCTGCCCCTTCGCCTCTTCCAAGGGGGAGACCGAGGAATAGGCTGGGAGGTGGGTGGACGTTCTGAGCTGCGGGCATCCCAGCGGGCACCTCTGGCTGGCACCCATCTCATTCCTCCGTCCACCTGGGGCAGCAGTTATAGACCTGTGACTCACGTGGACCTTTCGGAGCCTGCCGGCTCATTTGACCCAGACACATCGCAGGCGTCGGCGCTTCTCTGCCGCTCCTCGAAGGGCCCAGGACTTTTTTTCGTGCTGCCCAAGCAAGGTCTGGTCAAGTGGGATCCCGAGAAGCTTTGAAAATCCTCGTTAATGTCCACAATGCGTAAGAATATAAGGAGAGGCTCTTGGATCAGGCCCAATGCCCATTTAGTCCTGGGGCGCCTGCCTGCTTGGGCCAACTGCCCAGCCGCCTAACAGCCCACCCACTCGCCTGACCCCAGCTCCAGCTCCCCCTTCCACACCCTCCAACGCTGCCGAGAGCCCAGTTTGTTGTCATACTGTAGTTACGGCGCCACCTGTCGGCAGCCATGCGAACTGCAGCGTGACAACGCTCTTACGTTTTTGTTATATCGTGCAGTTTTTAAAATCCGCTTCATAGCAACAGCAGCAGAATTGCAAGTAGAGAGGTCTTTGTTCAGACAGCAGGATTTGGGGAGGGGTCATAGCTCCCTGGGAGAGTATCTCCCACTGTTTGACCCTCAGAAGGCGGTGGACTCTCCTTCCTTGGAGGTTTTTAAGCAGAGGTTGGATGGCTGTCGGTCATGGATGAGTTAGTTGAGAATTCCTGCATTGCAGGGGGCTGGACTAGATTACCCTTGGAGTCCCTTCCAACTGTACAATTCTATGATTCTATAATCTGGAGGAAGGTCCTAGTTTCAATGTGGTGGTGGGACAACGATGAGTGTCAGAGGGAGAAGGAGCAGACTGGGAGGAGGAGGTGTCAGAAGCTGGAGGCAACAGGGTTTAGTGAGCAGGGAGAGGCTGTCGCAGAGAGAAGTTCAGAATCAGAGGCAGAGGTGGAGGCTGGAGAGGAAGTGGTGGGCCAAGAATCAGAGATCGGGCAGGTTGCTGAAGAAGCCAAGGGGTCAACCAGCTCCCCTCCTGATCTCCCAGAACCCGCAGAGGTATGAAGAGAGCAGAGACAGACAAGGCGTCCGAGTCTCAGATTGTTTGGGAAGGACCTGGGGGAGAAGGAGCCTAAGGGTGGATCTACACGCAGGGGGGAAAACCTCTATAAATAAGCGAGAAATTAAATCGTTATAACAGAAGAAAAACTCTATGGAAAAATTGCGCAGAATTTTCTTTACTCTCTGGCGCCATCTGGTGTTGCATGCTTATAACTCATTCAAAACACTGTTTTCTTGCTAATGTAGCTGAGTCCTGAAAGGGCATTGGGAAGGCAGGGAGCTTCAGTCCCCACAACTGCCTCATTGGGGCAAGACCTTGCGGTGCTCACAATCTTTGAATAAAGAGTCCACTTCATTGACACCTTGTGTGGTATTTTGGGTGGCCTGTTCCCGACTCCCGCCTGTAGGATGTAATCCACTGGGAGCAGTCAAGTACAACATTCCTTGTTTTGCTAGAGTGGCCATGCAGGGGATGTTGGTCCAGCCAGTCGAAACTTCCTGTTCCTCCTGGGCTGGAGCATCCTTCCTTGCAGGTGACTAGTGGGTGGGTGTGACCTTTCCAGACCTGGTAAAAGGCCAAGGCATGCTGCCAGGAATGCCTTGATGGTGTTTCCTGCTTGGCAGGGGGTTGGACTGGATGGCCCTTGGGGTCTCTTCCAACTCTATAATTCTATGATTCTCTCATGAATCTAGAGGTGGGTTGGCAGTCTTTTCGGTACGTGGCCTTGAAGACAAAACTCTGGCTATGGCTCAAGTTATGTTTTAACCCGGTGGGGCTTGGCCCCCCTGATATTGAGGGATGATTTTCAATCATCGTAGGAAAAGGAGATTATAAATGAAGTGCAGACCTGCGGATTGTCACATCTCTTCCTGGAGTCTATGGCATTTAGCCAAGCTAAAGTTGTGATCTCTCAAAGACTGAGGGATATTGCTAGGCAAGAGGACATTGCTCTTGTGAAACCTGGGACGTATTTGGGGGAACAGATATCTCAGATTTCACCAGCCCCTTATCTGGCGGAAATCCACTATGTGGAATACCGTAGGCTCCTTACAGCCGCTAGGTTAAACGTTCTGGAATTGGTGGTTTTGGGGGGAAGGTTCAGGGGAGTCCCATACGCCCCGAGACTTTGCCCCTGTGCTCTGGGAGTGGTTGAGTCAACTGAACATATTCTTTTGATCTGCCCATTCGACTTTTTGTCTTCTTTCAGTGGAACAGTGGTCATAAACATATGTAACCACTGTTACATATGTTTATGACCACTCTTCCACTGAAAGTGTATATACATTGAGTTTATGACTGAAGAAGACAAAAAGTCGAAACAGTGTATTCATCCAGAACACTGTCGTATTCGTTTATATTTCTCAAATTATAAAGTCTTACAAGTGCCCTGCATACATCGGTCTGCATGTTGCCTTTTTGATACTACTGACATTTATTGCAACACAGGGGTTGTTTTTTCATTGAACATAGCCCAGTAGACAGAGAAAGACTGGTTTTGTATTTGCTGAACAAGTTCACTGGAACAACAACCTTCTCGGTGGCCAAATTTCTTTTTCTTTCTCTTTTGGCCTTTAAGCGTCGTAAGGCTAAAATTGACTGTATTGACACGGGTCAAAATGTATAATATATTTTCGCTGTTTCTAAGTGTCACGCTTTTCCAGATGTTTAGACGGTTTAACTTTTGTATGGATAATATGTGCTTTCTGACTGACGGTCGAATAAATTTTATTGATTTTATTGATTGATTGATTCTCTCTCTTTTCCATCTTCCTTCCGTCCTGCAAACTTCCTGGACTGAACTGCTGACTGCCAGCCAAGCAGTCCCCCAGGCCATCTCCCTTATGGGGTAAGTTAGTATAACCTGTTAGTATAAGTTTGTAACTTTAAGCCTAAAGCCTGCCTTCAGGGATCAGACTGTGCTCTGGCTGATCATGAGTAAACTTTCTTTTTATTGCTTATGAATAAGACTGCGGTGTCTTTATTCTTTTAGGAGGGGTTCAAGGGGTCTTACCAGGAAAATATTAAAACACATTTCAGTCTGGACGAGCCAGATTGAATTGCTTATTGTCTTAGTTTGCAACTAGTTTTCTGCTGTGTAAGGGGGAATGCACTCTGCTCAGTAAAGGAACTTGCTAACGCAAGTTAGGAAGGATATTAATAAATAATATATCCTCTCCTGACACCCTGAACATTCCCACACAATAGCGCAACCAGGACAGAACAGAGCCAAGCCCCATGTATTTAGAAAGGTGTATTTTTCCCCCATTTCCTTTTTTTCTTTTCTTTTTTACTGAGTTACAACATAGAACAAAGACGAAAGAGAAAGATCTGCAGAAGGTCTCCAGTGGCTTCTCGGGGGTGGCCCCCTTCTCGGACGGAAGTCGGGAGCAGAGCTCGACGAACGAGACGTGGAAGAGGTGGGGAGGGGGCAACGGACCGTGAGGTGACGGAGGGGGGGTGCCCACGAAACATGCAGGGCAAGGATCTGGCGATCCCGGAGGGCCGCGCTACAGTCCACGTGCCGTGGCTCCCCCACCCGTTGCTACTTGGGTGGGGCCTCGGTTGCTGGAAGCGCCGTCAGACGAGGACATTCCCGGGGGACCCAAACAGGCCTTTCCGGACCTCTCTGCATCCCGGCGGTCCCCGAACCATCATACCTGCGTCGAAGGTGCGAAGAGCGTACTCTGGGACATACACACACAAACACACACGAACTCTGTGAGTGTTCCTAGGGCCAGGGGGACGTGGAGCTAGGGGTGGAATGCATAGATTCAGGATCCGGCCTGGGGATCGGGAGGAATGAGAAAGGTATCACTGATGGAGCGGAGGATGAAACAAATTCACAGGTCGATCCGTTCTGCTCCGGGCCCCTTCCGTAGCTCGGAAGTTGCTTCACAGTGTTGAAACAGACTTTAAATATTGCCTAGAGGAAATTGCCCCCACTGGCTCCACGCACCTCTTTCCCCCGACCCTGGCTGCCAACTTTTCGCTGCTGGGGAAGGTCATCAGGTCCCTTCCGGTTATTGCAGGGGTCGGCCTCCCAGAGGGCAGCCCCCTGCGCCAGGTATTGCTCTCAGTTGCCCTCTCGGGCTGGCGCAGAAGAGCCGGGGAGGAGGTAAAGGAGGGGAGAGGTACCATGGGGGTCCCCAGGTCCTGCTCTTTCCCGGGGGGGGGCACCAGGGGGTGAGACGGGCTCTAGCCTCATAGCCGCCATCTCTCGCCCAGGCTCCTCCAAGTTGGGACCAGGGATGGGGAGGCGGAGGACCGCGCCCCAGAGGCCCCAGGGTGCAGGGGAGGGGGCAGGTCAGGTGTGGAGCTGGAAGACCAGTTGCAAGACCCCCCACCCCCCGAAACCTGCCTCAGCAGAAGCAGGAAAGGGGGGCAGCGGGGTGGGAGGGGAATGGTCTTCCGCGCAGCATAACTGATGATGGGTGACGCTTGGCGTGGCCGATGGCGAGATGGGCTGGGTCAATGGGGGGCGGTGTGGGGCGGGGCAGGTGCTCAGTTCTCACAGAGTTGGGGTGGGGAGGGGGCCCTCTCTGCTCAGGGCGGGTGCGCAGATTGCTCAGGGCGGTGTCCTCCAGCTGCTGCTGTATCTCTTCACGCAGGGGTAGAGGAGCAGGCCCCCGGCCAGGACGGCGAAGAGAGCGAGGGGAATCATCCCTCCACCTCCGACCTGCAGGGAAGGAGAAGGAGAAGACCGGGGGGGGGGTCAGCGACGGAGCCTTAAAACCCACCCTTGCTCCACCCCCCACTCCATGCACTAGAGTTAACTGAACCACACCGACACCCGCAGGCGTGCATTGCGACTCGCGCTCTCGGCACGCGGGGAGGGGGGAGGGCCCCGATCGGCGGCTCGTGTTCGAATCCTGCTTGCTGGGTCGCCACCAAACATCTGGTTGGCCACTGTGAGAATAGGATGCTACACTGAAGGGCCACTGGCCTGATCCTGCAGCCTCTTACTTTCTTATGAAGGTGATTCCTAGGAAGACTGGTAGCTCAGCCATTTATTTACTTATTTACTTATTTACTTATTTACTTATTTACTTATTTACTTATTTACTTATTTACTTATTTACTTATTTACTTATTTCTGAGCTGGTAGCTCAGTTATTTATTTATTTATTATTTAAATGTATGACTAAACAACAAAAAGCCACCCTATTTTTTGCCAGGGCAACTCAAAGCGACTTACGAAAGGGGAAAAAATAAATAAAGACATGCATTAAAACCAGGTGGGAGAAATACATTATAACACCCTCCCTTATTCTGAAAAGTCATCAGTAGTTACAAGCTGCTATAGCTCAGTCAGTAGCTATACCAGGGTTGTGGGTTCGAGACCTGCATTGGGTAAAAGATGACCCTCGTGGTTCCTTCCAACTCTATGATTCTGTCAAAAGCCCGGTTGAAGAGGGACGTTTTCGACTGTTGGAAACCACCCAGAGTGGCTGGGGTAACCCAGTCAGATGGACGGCATATAAATAAATAAAGTGTTGTTGTTGTTGTTAATTGAATTTATATACCGCCCTATACCGGGGGGGGGGGGGTGTCTCAGAGCGGTTTACAGAATAAAATCAAGATATAAAACCTAAGGGACCGCCTCTCCTGGTATGCCCCGTGTAGGACCTTAAGGTCCTCAAACAGTAACATGTTGGAGGTCCCGAGCCATAAGGAGGCTAGGCTGGTCGCAACTGGGGCCAGGGCCTTCTCAGTACTGGCCCCGACCTGGTGGAACGGTCTGTCAGAAGAGACGAGGGCCCTGCGGGATCTGGCATCTTTCCGCAGGGCCTGCAAGACAGAGCTGTTCCGCCTGGCCTTTGGGTTGGTTTTAGTTTAACCCTATTTCGATTGGTGGGCTGCATTTTAAACTTTAAATCGTATTTTAACTTGCATTTTAATTGATTGTTTTGTATGTTTTGTCGTGATTTTATGGGTGCTAGCCGCTCTGAGCCCGGTCTTGGCTGGGAAGGGCGGGGATAAATAAAATTTATTATTATTATTATTATTATTATTATTATTATTATTATTATTATTAAAATACCTAATAAAAATAAAAACAGCAACCCAATACACCCCCCCCAAAAAAAATACATTTTAAAAGGGCATAGGATGTAAATCGAATCAACCAAATGAGGAACGTTTTTGCCTGGTTAATATTATTATTATTATTGTCGTTGTTATGCCTAAATGAAGGTGCCAGGCGAGCCTGTCCTGGGGAGAGCATTCCACAAACAGGGGGCCACTGCAGAAAAGGCCCTGTTAGAATCACAGAATCGTAGAGTTGGAAGGGACCCTGAGGAACACCCAGTCCAACCCCCTGCAATGCAGGAATATGCAGCTGCCCCATACGGGGATCGAACCTGCAACCTTGGCGTTGTCAGAACCACGCTCTAACCAACTGAGCTATCTTGTGTCTGGGCCTCTCGTGATGGAGGCTGGCGGAGAAGAGCCTCGCAGGATGATCTCAGGGTCCAGGTCAGTTCATATGGGGATAGGTGGTCCTGAGCCGTTTAAGGCTTATGGGTCAAAAGCAGCACTTTGAGTTGGGAAACTAATTGGCAGCCAGGATTGGCATTATATGCTCAAACCGGTGAGCCACGTGCCTACTGAGGTTTGCAAAGGGAGGTTTTAGGAAGCGCCTCTTAACCCGGCGTTCGCCCAGATGATGCCTTCAAGATGTTTCTGCCCTAGAGCCAGGGCCGGATTTAGGTTTGATGAGGCCCTCAGCTCCTGAAGGTAATGGGGCCCTTTCTATGTCCAGCTGTCCTGCGATGGTCGGAATGTGGCATTTGGAATTAAGAAGATCGACCTCTTCCACACAGAGACATTGTTTATTATAATTTAGCCTGCTTGCTGGCATATATCAGCGGCTGTGGAAATATTGGAAAGGATTTTTAAAAGCAATTGATGGAGGTGATCAGAGAAGCTCCAGCGTCCGAGGCATAGGAAGTATGTATATAAAAAATTATTATAATAATTAGGCATAATTGGAATGTTTCTTTTAATTGGGATTTGTATAATTAATTTGGATTGTAATTTGAAATGTAATTGGGAATAATTTCAATGTGATTTGCTGTGATTTGTATTGGAAAATTCAATAAATAGATTATAAAAAGAATAATAATAATAATATATATGCCAAGCTGTCCTTTGTCAACAACAAATGGTCACTGTTTCTGTGTTGAATATATGCTAGGTGGTGATTTATGGACCTAATAGGTATCTAAAGCCATTTGCACAGAACAAAATATGTATTTTATCAAAGTAATATTTTGGGACGCGGGGGCGCTGTGGGTTAAACCACTGAGCCTCTTGGGCTTGCTGATCAGAAGGTCGGCGGTTCGAATCCCCACAACGGGGTGAGCTCCTGTTGCTCGGTCCCTGCTCCTGCCCACCTAGCAGTTCGAAAGCATACCAGTGCAAGTAGATAAATAGGTACCACTCTGGCGGGAAGGTAAACGTCGTTTCCGTGCGCTGCTCTGGTTCGCCAGAAGTGGCTTAGTCATGCTGGCCACATGACCCGGAAAAACTGTCTGTGGACAAACACCGGCTCCCTCTGCCTGTAAAGCGAGATGAGTGCCGCCACCCCAGAATCGTTTGCAACTGGACTTAACTGTCAGGGGTCCTTTAAAGGTAAAGGTAAAGGGACCCCTGACCATTAGTTCCAGTTGTGTCCAACTCTGGGGTTGCGGCGCTCATCTCGCTTTACTGGCCGAGAGCCGGTGTACAGCTTCCGGGTCATGTGGCCAGCATGATTAAGCCGCTTCTGGCGAACCAGAGCAGCGCACGGAAACGTCGTTTACCTTCCCGCCGGAGCGGTACCTATTTATCTACTTGCACTTTGACGTGCTTTCGAACTGCTAGGTTGGCAGGAGCAGGGACCGAGCAACGGGATCTCACCTCGTCACGGGGATTCGAACCGCCGACCTTCTGATTGGCAAGCCCTAGGCTCTGTGGTTTAACCCACAGCGCCACCCACGCCCCTTTCAGGGGTCCTTTACCTTTTTAATATTTTGGAAATGTACATCCAGGTTTTTTTCCTTTAATTTTTTGGGGGCTGCCCAACGTAAATTTAAACGTAAATCCGGCACTTTCTAGAGCTCCCATCAGCCCTGGCCGGAAAACCTCTGGAAAGGCTTCCAATGTCTTTTTTTCATTTTTTTAAGGAATTGGCTTGTTCCTGCTCTGCCTCACCGGAGAAGGAAATGCAACCGTGGGGGAAATGATTTTTTGTGAAGAGGGAACAGGCAGTGCAGCAGGCGATGGGTTGGGGAAGGAGGCCGGCGGGGGGGTGCAGGGTAGGTGCATGGGTGTGACTGCAAGAGGGACGGGGGGACGGGACAAAGCAACCACGAGGGATGGGGGGTGTCCTTGCTTCATGCAGGAGACGCAAGCGAAGCACAGCCTAGCACACCAAGCGGATGATACCAATACCTGATTCAGGGAGTTAGGAAGACATCTCAGCCCGCCAGCACCAAAGCAGAGCTACTATGACAACCAGTCCTATGAGAGGGAGGGAGATGGTGGCGGGAGGGTCGGGCGCATGGGGGGCCTGTGGGGTTCCGGGCGGGTTGGGGAGTGGGTGGCGGTGTGGGGAGGGAGAGCGTGGGATGGAGGGCGGAGGGGACGCCACAAACACCACGGACGGGAGATGAGCCGAGGCAGGGAAGGAGAGAAAGAGAGAGAAGAGAGAGAGAAAGAAAGTTAGGCCACAGGGTGTCTCGGCTGCCCCTGTGGGACGGGGGTCTGAAATTTCGGGCCCGGATCCTGCTTCAAAGCTTCCTGTATGCTATGACTCTGCACCAAAGAATTTGGGGGGTCTGGGAAGGAGCTGACTACGCAGAATTCCTACCACCCACCAGGAAAGGGGATTGATCAGGATTGCGATTGGGATGGAATTGGAGTCAATGTGAGTGTTTTTGTTTTTTAAAGCAACCACACGAGACGTTATGCCATAGCTGTCAACTTTCGGATTTGAAAATAAGGAATTTTTTCAAACTTTCGGATTTGAAAATAAGGGATGCCAAGAGGGCGGTGCAATGGCACCAAGTAGTCTCACCACCCTGCGCTCCAGAGGCTGTGCGCGAACGGGTGAGCGAAAGAGCGAGCGCATAGGCGGCAGGCAGGCTGTCTGTTTGGTTGGGCATGAGGGTCTGGCTGCACAAGGCATGCAAGCTCCGCCCCCAGTCGGTCTCAGACTCCTCATTGGCAGCCGAGCAACGCAGCTGAGGAGCCACCCTGGCTGGCAGGGAGGGAGAGGAGCTGCTTCCTTTGAAATCCGGGGAATTTAAGGGATATCAACAATCCGGGATAGCAGCGGGAAACGGCATTGGAATAAGGGTCTCCCGAACCCTGTCGTCTGGCGTTTGTGGGCACAGCACCCCAAAAGCACACCGGCGACTGATCCCCACATAGTATCTGGTGCTGCTATAAGTACTGTGTAATACCTGTTCTGCATTTGTAAGAAATCAATCTTTTCATGCGACGGCACCTACACTTTGGAACTCTCTGTCCATTGACACCAGGCAGGTGCCTTCCCTGTATATTTTTCAGCACCCGCGAAAAACATTTCTGTTTGGTCAAGACTACCCAGACATGCAGAACACGGATGTACGTTTCAACCTGCCGTCAGTTTCTTGCTGGTTTTATCTTTTGAATGTTTCAAAGAATTGCTGTTACCGCTAATTTTATTTTTCCGTTCTCTTTCTAAACCGCGTTGAGGTATGTCTCTCTCCCCCACCCCACCCCCAATCAAACGGTGCATAAATTTTAATTAAATAAACAAATAAAACGATTGATATGTCCCTGTGGAGACACTGAGACGGCTGGTTGTTAAAAGCGTGTCTGGAGAGGGCGGCTGTGTTTCAGAAAGCTTTTGCGCCCAAATTCAAACTTTCCCGTGATTATCTGATTCATGCTGTACTTGTGCTCATGCTATTGCTCTTTGTTGCTTATAAGCCACTTTGGGATTCGTTTATCATCATCATCATAATTAATAATAACGAGGCATTTGTACCCCGCCCATCTGGCTGGGTCTCCCCAGCCACTCTGGGCGGCTTCCAGCAAACATTAAAATACATTAACACATCACAGATTAAAAACTTCCCTGAACAGGGCTGCCTTCAGGTATTTTCTAAATGTCATGTAGTTGTTGATCCTTTTAACCTCTGATGGGAGGGCGTTCCACAGGGCGGGTGCCACTACTGAGAAGGCCCTCTGCCTGGTTCCCTGTAGCTTTGCTTCTCACAGGGAGGGAACCGCCAGAAGGCCCTCGGAGCTGGACCTCCGTGTCCGGGCAGAATGATGAGGGTGGAGACGCTCCTTCAGGTATACAGGACCGAGGCCATTTAGGGCTTTAAAGGTCAGCACCAACACTTTGAATTGGGCTCAGAAACCTACTGGGAGCCAATGTTTGAACGGAAAGTGGCATAGAAATGCAATCAGTCAATCAATCAATCAATCAATCAATCACCCCTACTTCGGGGGGAAAGGTTGCTCCAGCCACCAGCTCCCCACTGGACCGAGCAGAGCAACCTGTGACAGACACACATGTGCCCAAACGCCTCTGAGGAATTACCCGTCCGCCGGTGGGGATGTTGCCGTTAAGTCTCTCAATCTCCTCCTTGCACCTCCGCAATTCCTCATGCAGCTGCTCCCGTTCGCTCTGGCTGAGCCAACACTTATTCTCCATCTCTCGCAGGATGTCCTGGGTTTGGTCGTGCTGCCAGAGAAGAAGGAAGCGCAGAGGGTAAACGAACAAGCTGGTGACCTTCGGGATTGGGCAGGGCAGGGGGCACGGAGGCCAACAGCAGGTGGTGCTAGAGCCACTGGCTAGGTAAAGGTAAAGGGACCCCTGACCGTTAGGTCCAGTCGCGGACAACTCTGGGGTTGTGGCGCTCATCTCGCATTATTGGCTGGGGAAACCCAGCCAGATGGGCGGGGTATAAATAATAAATTATTATTATTATTATTATTATTATTATTATTATTATTATTACTTTGACATCATGTTATCTAGCTTCCCCAGAATGAGTGCCCATTAAATAGCCAACATCATCTAATCTCCCTGCAAGCAAACCAGCTTACAGGTCACCCTGAGAGCAGCCTGTGAGTTATATAAACTTCTCCAAAGAATATCTGTATTAAGAAATGTATACGATATTGTTACGCCTGTCCGCGGCTGGGCTGGACGAGTAAAAACTTAATGCTTGGCTACCAACGCCAGACTCCTGCACTTTGCATGCATATTTTACTGGACCCTTCACAACCACCCTGTAAGGTAGGCCACCCTGGTGCTCTCCGCGCTGCTAACGCAGAGCTGAAGCCCATGGATTTCCCACCAAACTCCTGATCAGCACCTGTTCTGTACGCCATTCCTACCTTACTTCCATCTTCCCTCCCTGCTCTCGCCGCCATTCCCACCTTCCGCTCCTCCGCTCTCTTTGCCCACTCTGAGAGATCAATCTGGTCCTTGTCTTCCGTCCTGCGCTGGCTGCGTAGGGCTTGGTCGCTCTGCCAGGGCAAGAAGAGGGGCACAGAGGGCAAGAGGGTCAAGCTGGGCCCGCCATCAAAACTCCGTGCCCTGTTGGTTTCCGACCTGCAGGGAGGGTTGTTGTCAGGGATCTGCCTCCCCCTGCCAGTCCAGCCCTGAGTGTTTATAGGGAGCAGCCACCTGTTCTGACTACTGACTCATCTGCGAGCGAAACCAGCAGCTCTTCGGAGGAAAAGTAATTGGGGGCTGGGAGGGAAGGAGTGCCAGGGCTCGAGAGATATAGAGGCAGGCCTGGCACCAACCAGCAGGGTCGGACGGAGGGGGAACAGTCAGGTCCAGCGCAGAGATTACGTAGGAGGAAAAGGCATTTCCGGCTGCCAAGAATGTTCTGTTGGCGCCAAAATCGCAGGGGGGCACTTCCAGATTCTGCTAGTGAGTGATCAGACATGATATGATTCAGCTATTGGGGAGATGATATATAATGAAATGAAAAAAGTGTTGAAAAACACCTTTGTTAAAAAAACAGAAGCTTTTTTTACTTGGAATGGCGAACCAGGTGGTCCCCAAGGAAGACCAAATTTTCTTTATGTATGCCACAACAGCAGCTAGAATTTTAATTGCGAGAAACTGGAAAACACAGAACATACCTACAATAGAAGACTGGCAAATGAAAATGATGGACTATATGGAACTTGCCGAAATGACCGGAAGACTCCGAGACCAGAGGGAGGAGCGATGGAAAAAGATTGGGAAAAACTGAAAGACTATTTTAAAAAGCATTGTAAGACTTAAAGGTTGAAATAAAAGTTGGATTATATAAGAGACTGCAGATTAAATAGATAGTATGATGTATTAATGATAGAGGATTTAGGTTAAAACTGTTGATTAAGGAAATAATACTAGAGTGAATTAGGAAAAGATATTTAAAGATGTTAAGAGATTACTAAGATGATACAAAATGAAACGCAGCGGGGGGGACGGGGACGTGAGGAAGTCACCCCAAAGATGTGTATAAAAAATGGAGGGGAAAATATGATGTATGTTGTCTATGTTTATTTGACTAAATAGTAGAAATTATGTTAGTAATGATGATTTTTTCTCTTTGTTTGTTAATCGTTTGTTTAATTAAAACCCCAATAAAATTCTTATAAAATAAAATAAAAAAGAATCGCAGGGGGGCACTTCTGGATTCTGCTAGTGAGTGATCAGACATGATATGATTCAGCTCTGCACTGTAATTAATGAGCACTGATTAAAACTACTAAAAGACAGGTGGCTTGGCTCCCTTGTTGAACGACCGATGAGGGGGAGGACCCAGAGGCGTAGCAAGCCCAGGTGGTACCCGGGGGCGGAATTTTTTTTGTCACCCCCCACCACTTTAATTTAAAAATAAAAATAAAAAAATTAAAAAGTGTCACCCCCCTCTGATGGTGCCACTTTGCGAGGTGTGGGGTTTTTTTTGTGTGTGTGTGTGTGTCTATTATCTCTTTTTTTTCAATAAAGTTAAAATAATAAAAATTGATAAAAATTTAAAAAAATTAAAAAAATTTAAAAGTGTCACCCCCCTCTGATGGTGCCACTTTGCGAGGTGTGGGGGGTTGTGTGTGTGTGTCTATTATCTCTTTTTTTCAATGAAGTTAAAATTAAAAAAAAAAATTATTTTATTTTTATTTTTTTTAATTTTTTTAAAAAAGTGTCACCCCCCTCTGGGGTGGAACCCAGGGCGGCCTGCCCCCCCCCCGCTGCTACGCCCCTGGGAGGACCTGACAGTTGCCAGCCTTCTCCGACCTAGGAGAACCTTCCTGATGTTTTAGGTTGCAGATCCCATCAGCCCCAGGTAGCAAGGCCAGGTGGAAATACCCGAATTATCTGGAAAACCCCTGATTGGGGAAGGCAGCTTGTTCTCGCTGCCTTAAGAACGTAGAAGAGCCTTCTAGATCAGGCCAAAGGGCTTGATCTTGGCCCGCATCCTGTTCTCACAGTTGCCAAGCAGAAGAAGAGAAGAAGAAGAGTTTGCAAACAAGGCCACATGTGTGTATTTCTTTGTCTCAGGAACAAAGGGGGTTTGCCCCTCCAGCTACTCAGCAGCCCTCCCTCTGCCTGAGTGATAATTCCTGGCATCCTGATACCTGAGTGCCAGGCAGGTAGCCATTCCAGAGATAGCAAACCCAGATGAAGACAAAAGGGTGCGGTTAACTTGGCTGAGAAACAGGGAAATGTAAATACCTCTTTTGTTTCACTTGGTGGGTGTTTAGTGGAGGACAAGAGGGGGCAGGGTCCAGGATGCTCAGATTGCTGCCACCAGACCTCCCCTTTCATGATGTAACCATGATGTATCGGGGGGGTCCTCGGGCTACACCCCTCCTATGGTGTATGCATGGTGTTTCTGGGGGGTGGTCTTGGTCCAGGGCAGGGGATTCAAAATGTCTATATAGGGGCGGGCGCACCTTTATTCTAGGTTGCTCCTCCATCCAGCATGTGGTGAGTGAGAACCCTGTTGCAACGGTATTTGTTCATAAAGATCAGGTTTACTAGCCGCCTTGCTTCGAATTAGAATTCTGGTCTGGTCTCTGTCTTTTCTGCGCAGGCAGGGGTTTCAAAATAACGTCCTGCCGAGGTTCAGGATTCCACCTGGAATCGAACCCTTTATCGAGATAACTCTCTTAAATTCTTTCAACACGGCCAACATTCTCCTTTCCCTTCCTCCCCCCCAACAAACACTCTGTGAGGTGAGGGGGGCTGAGAGACTTCAGACTAGCCCAAGGTCACCCAGCAGCTGCATGTGGAGGAGCGGGGAATCGAACCCGGTTCCCCAGATTACGAGTCCACCGCTCTTAACCACTACACCACACTGGCTCTCTTCCATCTGTCCTGGACCTGCCAAAATTCAGCTTCGTTGGAAGTCTGCAGGTCCTGGCATTGGGAGAGAAGGAGAAAGACATTTCTCTGTCCGCTTCATGCGGCGCACGCAGGACCGGTGCCACGGATTTTGGCGCCCTAGGCGAGGGGGCAGGCCACGTGATGTCATTGCGGTGCCCCGCACCCTGCCCTGCCGGGCGCCCCGTGCCGCCGCGGTTTTCGCCGCTGGTTGGGGCGGCACCGGGCGGGGGGCAGGCTGGCCAGCACCCCCTCCATTTTGGCGCCCTAGGCAACTGCCTAGTTCGCCTAAATGGAAGCGCCAGCCCTGGGCGCACGGTTTTCTCAGCTCCTATCTTGTCGCCTCTTCCTCGCCCTTTCTCCAGACGAAAAAGCCCCAGACACGGCAAACTTTCTCTCCACCCCCTTGATCATTCCGGCTGCCCTTGGAGGGCACCAGGTTGGAGTTTCAGGGAAAGAGCCTCCGCTCTGAGAACAGGATGCTGGCCAAAATGGGCCATTGGCATGATCCAGCAGGCTCACTTGATGCTCTTAAAAATAATTAAAATTTAAAAAATATATGCTTTTCAGGTTTATACATTTCACCAGTTTTACAATCATTTTAACACAGGCATAGGCAAACTCCGGCCCTCCAGATGTTTTGAGACGACAATTCCCATCATCCCTGACCACTGGTCCTGTTAGCTAGGGATGATGGGAATTGTAGTCCCAAACATCTGGCGGGCCGGAGTTTGCCTATGCCTGTTTTAACATTTCAAAACTTGACTTCCTTCCCCCTCTTTCTGCGGTTCCTTAAATTTCTTTTTAATATCTTCTGCATATCCAAATTAACTTAATTTGTTCATTTATTCTTCCATATCCATACTTTTATAAAACTGCAGGATTATTACAATAATCCTGCCAATGTTCTTATCTGTTTGCAATTCATCTGTAAATATTCAATAACCCATTTCCATTCTTTTATTAAAGAAAAAGTTTGCGCTCTTGATTTCTGCATATTCCATAAGTTTTTATTTCCATTCTTCCTTTGCTGGGACTTCTGCTTCTTTCCATTTTGGGAGAAGGAACGTTCTTGTCACTGTAGTCACAGACATGAATGAATTTCTGCACAGTTGGGGTAGTTCTTTCCCTATAATTCCCCAAAGGAAAGCTTCTGGGGTTTTTGACAAACGTTATTTTAAACATCCTTTTCAATTCATCATATATCATTTCCCAGTAAGCTTTGACCTTACTACAAGACCACCATCACCTTTTCTCGCCCTGATCTGGCCACAGTGATCCATGCGACGGTCACCTCCAGGCTTGATTATTGTAACTCGCTCTACGCAGGGCTGCCCTTGAAGCTGACCCAGAAACTCCAGCGGGTGCAGAATGCCGCGGCGAGGCTCCTTACGGGGTCCTTGCCGCGGGACCACATTCACCCAGTGCTTTACCAGCTGCACTGGCTCCCAGTGGAGTACAGGATCAGGTTTAAGATGCTGGTTTTGACCTTTAAAGCCCTATGCGGCCTAGGACCCTCGTACCTACGGGACCGCCTCTCCTGGTATGCCCCGCAGAGGACCTTAAGGTCCACAAATAACAACATTTTGGAGGTCCCGAGCCACAAGATTGTTAGACTGGTCTCAACTAGGGCCAGGGCCTTTTCAGTACTGGCCCCAACTTGGTGGAACACTCTGTCACAAGAGACCAGGGCCCAGCGGGATTTGACCTCTTTCCGCAGGGCCTGCAAGACAGAGCTGTTCCGCCTGGCCTTCGGGTTGGACTCAGTCTGATGTTTCCTCCGCTTATGGTTTTGATTATGGGCGATAAATGAAGCTGCATTTAAATTTTAAATTTTAACCTGTATTTTAATTAACGGGTTTTCTTTCTTTTATATTTTATTGTAATTTTTATTGCTGTTAGCTGCCCTGAGCCCAGTTTCGGCTGGGAAGGGCGGGGTGTAAATAAAATTTATTATTATTATTATTATTATTATAAAAACCTCTCCCCATACCTGCGCCTGGTCCAGCTCTACCTCGCTCTTCTCCTTCCTCCCTCGGTAGCGCAGGTAACTCTCGCTCTCCGGCTTCGACAGCTTCTCCCCATCTCCCTCGCTGGGCGAGCCCGCGATCTCGACGGACTTGAAGGAGATGCTGCCGCTCGCACGGGGCGAGGCCCGCCAATTGATGGACAGGGGGTGGTCCGTGCTCCCCTCGGAGTCCGAGTCGAGGGAGGGAGAGTCGTCCGACTTGCTCCGGGATCTGTTCGGGGGGAATGGACTGAGAGGGAGAAAGATGCAAAACTCTCGAAGGAGGCGGGGCCAGGGGGACAGGCGCCTGGCGTTAAATGGGTGCGGTGGGAGGGTAAGGGAGCGGGGTTTTGGGGTGCAGGAGGGCCCACTGGGCAGCCATGTGGGGTTTCCTGGAAAGCGCCTCTGACGGTGAAGGCAGTGTTGGAGATTCATTCCCCGTGTCTGCAGTCATTGGATTGTTGTCTATCACATGACGGCGTATGTTTTCATTCCACAGTGGGAATTGACGGAGACAGGGTGTTTGTGCTACTGTGTTCCATGAAGTGGGAAGGCGGTGAAGGTCCTGTGTGAGTGTCTGGAGGCGGTTGGCGGCTAACAGATTGAGGTTGAACCATGACAAGACAGAAGTACTGTTTTTGGGGGACAGGAGGCGGGCAGGTGTAGAGGACTCCCTGGTCCTGAATGGGGTAACTGTGCCACTGAAGGACCAGGTGCGCAGCCTGGGAGTCATTTTGGACTCTCAGCTGTCCATGGAGGCGCAGGTCAATTCTGTGTCCAGGGCAGCTGTCTACCAGCTCCATCTGAGACCCTGCCTGCCTGCTCCATGTCTCGCCAAAGTGGCACATGCTCTGGTTATCTCCCGCTTAGACTACTGCAATGTGCTCTATGTGGGGCTACCTTTGAAGGTGACCCGGAAACGACAATCCAGAATGCGACAGCTAGACTGGGAACTGGGAGCGGCCGCTGAGACCACATAACACCGGTCTTGAAAGACCTACATTGGCTCCCAGTACGTTTCCGAGCACAATTCAAAGTGTTGGTGCTGACCTTGAAAGCCCTAAACGGCCTTGGCCCAGTATACCTGAAGGAGCGTCTCCACCCCCACCGTTCTGCCCGGACACTGAGGTCCAGCTCCGAGGGCCTTTTGGCGGTTCCCTCACTGCGAGAAGTAAAGCTACAGGGAACCAGGCAGAGGGCCTTCTCGGTAGTGGCACCCGCCCTGTGGAACGCCCTCCCACCAGATGTCAAAGAGGGGAAAAACTACCAGACTTTTAGAAGACATCCGAAAGCAGCCCTGTTTAGGGAAGCTTTTAATGTTTAATAGATTATTGTATTTTAACATTTTGTTGGAAGCCGCCCAGAGTGCCTGCTTGGGAAACCCAGCCAGATGGGCAGGGTATTAATAATATACTATTAAAGGTAAAGGTAAAGGGACCCCTGACCATTAGGTCCAGTCGTGTCCGACTCTGGGGTTGCGGCACTCATCTCGCTTTACTGGCCGAGGGAGCTGGTGTACAGCTTCCAGGTCATGTGGCCAGCATGACTCAGCCGCTTCTGGCGAACCAGAGCAGCGCACGGAAACGCCGTTTACCTTCCTGCCAGAGCGGTTCCTATTTATCTACTTGCACTTTGATGCGCTTTCGAACTGCTAGGTGGGCAGGAGCTGGGACTGAGCAACGGGAGCTCACCCCGTTGCAGGGATTCGAACCGCCGACCTTCTGATCAGCAAGCCCTAGGCTCTGTGGTTTAACCCACAGCGCCACCTGGGTCCCTAATATACTATTATTATACTACTATTATTTCCTAGAAAGCGCCTCTGACGGTGAAGGCAGTGTTGGAGATTCATTCCCCATGTCTGCAGTCATGGGATTGTTGTCTATCACATGGCGGCGTATGTTTTCATTCCACAGAGTGGGAATTGACGGAGACAGGGTGTTTGCGTTACTGTGTTCCGTGAAGTGGGACTATTGTCCTTTGTTCTTTCCCTTTGCTGCCTGATGCTAGAGAGAGAGGGAGCCATGATGAAGCGTTCCCTGTGTGTTTATATGTAAATAAAGTAGATTACCCAAAAAGGCTGAGTTGCTGAGGTCTGTTTGCGCATGCTGTCAAGACTCTGCGGATTCCTAAGTGTGCTGATGCTTCTTGGTATCAGTCGCTGTATTGTTCGGGCAGAAGAAAGCTTTTGAAGCTCCCGAACAACCAACTAGGCGGGAGAGAACATGCCAGCCAGGCATGTGTCTCTGCCAGGGTCCTACACGGGAGTAGGACACTCCTGCTATTATGCCAGAAGCCACTGTCCACCGTGAATTTGTCGAAGCTTCTTCAAAATACCCAAGCCTATGGCTATGAAATACCGGTAATCTACTGCCTGTGTTGGGGAGAAGACTGTTATTACAGACTCCCCAAATGCCCCTGTTTTCCAGGGAAAGTTCCAGGATTTTCAGAAGCCGTCCCGGTTTCCGATTTGATCCCGGAAAGTCCCGCTTTTCCTTAGGACGTCCCTAATTTCACTGCAGAAATGTTGGTGAATATGGAGTTATCTGACCCCCGAGCTAAGGAGATAAGTATACAACCTTTAGAAGACATCTGGTAGGCAGCCCTGGATAGGGAAGTGTTTTTTTAAAAAATATTAAATGTTTTATTATGTTTTTATATATGTTGGAATCTTCCCAAAGTGGCAACCCAGTCAGATGGGTGGGGTATAAATATTATTATTATTAATAATAATAATAATATGCAAAAGGATGTCCTTATTTTCATCGGATAAATGTTGGAGGGTATGTTACGATGACTATTTTACTATTAGGTTGTCTGACAGTATGATTTTTATTATGTTTTTATCATTGATGTTCTATAATGTGTTTTTGATGTTGTACACCGCCCTGGGATCTTTTGGAAAAGGGTAGTTAGTATATAAATTATTAGTAATAATAATATTAATATAATTAATAATTATTAATAACAATATACATATTATTATTATTATTATTATTATTATTATTATTATTATTATTAGCTATCCAAGGTGGTAGCCATCACTACAACCAGAACATTTGCCCCAGGGGTGTGCAGGTAATAATAATAATAATAATAATAATAATAATAATAATTTGTTATTTCTACCCAGCCCATCTGGCTGGGTTTCCCCAGCCACTCTGGGTGGCTTCCAACAGAAGGTTAAAAATACATTAAAACATCAGTCATTAAAAACTTCCCGAAACAGGTAAATTATATTGGAAGCGCAGCAGGGGTGAGCTCTAGAGCTGATATTTGCAGAGGCAACAGACCCAGCGTGGTTTAGCAGACAGTGTGCCGGGCTAGGACATGGGAGACAAGGGTTCAAATCCCCGTTCGATCATGAAACTGATTGGGTGTCCTTGGGCCGGTCACAGTCTCTCAGCTGAACCTACCTCACAGGGTTGTTGTGAGAATCGAGCTGGGAGGGAGGAGAACAAGGCGTGCCGCCTTGAGCTCCTTGGAAGAAAAGGTAAAAGGACCCCTGACCGTTAGGTCCAGTCGCGGACGACTCTGGGGTTGCGGCGCTCATCTCACTTTACTGGCCGAGGGAGCCGGCGTACAGCTTCCGGGTCATGTGGCCAGCATGACTAAGCCGCTTCTGGCGAACCAGAGCAGCGCACGGAAACGCCGTTTACCTTCCCGCTGCAGCGGTACCTATTTATCTACTTGCACTTTGACGTGCTTTCGAACTGCTAGGTTGGCAGGAGCAGGGACTGAGCAACGGGAGCTCACTCCGTCGACCCGCCGACCTTCTGATCAGCAAGCCCTAGGCTCTGTGGTTTAGACCACAGATAGGATAGTTAATTTTTTTGCAGGGGACCAATCGTCCTGCCAAAAGCCACTCGCCGCCATGCGCAATCCCGGGACGCTTGAGACTCACCTGAACTTCAGGGATTCCAGTCTCTCCAGCTGGTTGACCATGATCTTGTTGCTCTCCTGCAGGATTTGGTACTCGTTGGTCAGTTCCTGGTACTTAATCCTCAGCGTCCGGAGATCATCTGCAAAGCACAGCCACTAGGATGATGAAACATTATTTGCTGCGGCCAAGCAGCGCATGTCAGGAGGACTATTCCATCTGATTCAAGCCTTGGTGGGTGGGACTGCCAAAGTCCCTTTTTCCTGGATGCCCGCCCTCCCTTCTTATTTTTAAAAAGTGTTTTGCCAAGAACGTGTAAAACAGAACGTGTGCAAAAGTTAAATGCACGTAAACTGTCTGCTTTCTGCATTGGGTACCGATTAATTCCCCGCCGGGTCTGAGACCTTTTTCTCGTGGTTCCATGGTTTTGCCTTGCAAAAATCGAATCTCTCCCACTGAATTGATGCCCGGTTAAGCAAAACCTATGGGACCCAGGTGGCGCTGTGGGTTAAACTACAGAGCCTAGGGCTTGCTGATCAGAAGGTCGGCGGTTCGAATCCCCGCGACGGGGTGAGCTCCCGTTGCTCGGTCCCAGCTCCTGCCCACCTAGCAGTTTGAAAGCATGTCAAAGTGCAAGTAGATAAATAGGTACCGCTCCGGCGGGAAGGTAAACGGCGTCTCCGTGCGATGCTCTGGTTCGCCAGAAGCGGCTTTGTCATGCTGGCTACATGACCCGGAAGCTGTACGCTGGCTCTCGACCAATAAAGCGAGATGAGCGCCACAACCCCAGAGTCAGACACGGCTGGGCCTAATGGCAGGAGCTGGGACCGAGCAACAGGAGCTCACCCCGTCGCGGGGATTCGAACCGCTGACCTTCCGATCGGCAAGCCCTAGGCTCAGTGGTTTAACCCACAGCGCCACCTGGGTCCCTGTTGGTGAGCCCTAAGGGTGATTAATTTGGAAATAAGTCATTTGCTCGTTTTTTTACTTACTGGTTCTCCCCAGGAAGGAAAAAACAAACAAAAGCAAATTAAACAGGAAGGAAATGCAGGCTGGGGTTTTGGTGTCAATAATGTCAACTGAACAAATGCAAAAAAATATGATGAAAATGGCGATTCCTCCCGGCGTGGCTCTATACCCGCCGGCGGAGCCAGCAGTAGTGTTTGTGGGCGGTCTGTCTGTCGATTGGATGGTGGTAGTGACGTCGGGAAAGGAGGAGGAGGGGTCAGAAACAGGTGTGCTGTGCTGTTTAACGTCCACTTGAGGGCGCAATTTATTTGCAGAAAATCACATTTTTACCTGGGAAAGGTGTGATATTTGTGCAATGTAAGTATATATGATCACTCCCATATGGGCATAGAACGTTGTGTCCAAATTTGAACAAAATCGATCAAGGGGTTACAGAGAAAGGCGATTGTTAACAAACATCCAACTGGAACGATTTTATATACAGTATACAGATAGTACCTTGGAGCCTGGCCACCTCTTCCGAGGTGCAGGAGAGACGGTCGTCAAAATGTGAAACCACCAGCATCTCCGGGGCAGGCTGGCTGTCCCCGGTGCCCGGCCGCTTCATGTTGATCTCGGCCCGCAGGGCTGTGACCTCCATGTCATACTCGTTCCGGACCCTCTGCACCCTCTCCAGCTCAGCTTTCAGCCGGCAGATCTCCTCCTGCAGCCCGGCCACCTCGTTCTCGTGCACGGCGGCCGCTTCCTCGGCGTCCAGGCGCAGGCTGTGGATCTCCTCGTTGGCCTCCAGCAGCTCGTGCTCCAAGCGGTCCAGCTCCACGTCTTTCACCTCCTGCAGCGAGTCAAACTCGTCCTTCAAGGAGCACATCTGAGCTGGATTCGGGGTGGTGGGGAGGAGTAAGCAAAGGGGAGAAGCTTTTGATTAGTGGCTGGGTTTGGGCGGGAAAGCCAATTTGCAGCCCGGGCAGGGGCGTAGCAAGGGGGAGCGATGGGGGCGGGCCGCCCCGGGTTCCACCCCAGGGGGGGGGTGACACTTTTTTAAATAAATTATTTCTTTTTTAATTTTAACTTTTGAAAAAAAAGAGATAATAGACACACACACACAACCCCCCCCCACATCACAAAGTGGCACCATCAGAGGGGGGTGACACTTTTTAATTTAATTTTATATTTTTTTGAATTTTTATTGTTTTTTTATTTTATTTTTTTAAAAATTAAATTTTAACTTTATTGAAAAAAGAGAGATAATAGACACACACACACAAAAAAACAAAACAACAACAACCACCCCACACCTCGCAAAGTGGCACCATCATTTTTGGGGGGTGGGGGTGACTTGCTATGCCACTGGGTGTAGCTCTGCCAGTGCCCTGGCAAAGTGGTGGTGGTGGGGTGACAAAAGAAATTCCGCCCCGGGTACCACCTGGGCTTGCTACGCCTCTGAGCCCGGGGGCCACATTCCCTTCTGAAGCTGACATTCGGGGGGCCACAGGACCTGATATTTTTAAAGAATTTCAGCAGAGCGCTCTTTGAACCTGCTTCTCCTCTTTGTAACTTCCTTTGTTATACAAATCAGGTGATGGCGGGGGAGCAGTAAGCGTAATAATAATAATAATAATAATAATAATAATAATAATCTCATACTGTCCACTGTATCGTGACTCAAGGAAAGAACTGATTGAACCGCTGCTGGGGAAACTGCCAGGCCGCTCTGAGGAAGCCTACATCAGACTCCTTCTAGCCGATGAAGATATGGAGACCACTAGGATCGTTGCAAAATTTTGTTTTATTGCGACAAGAGTAAGACGAATAATGACTGAGACTGAGCTTTAATCTTTGAAGGAATGTTAATAGGTGGTAAAGATCTATTAATGTAAAATTTTAAAATCTTAAGTTTTAAATTTTAATTTTAAATGTAAGTATCAGTTTTATGAGATGGGTTTTAACTCTGTAATATAACTCAATTTCCAATACAGTAGAACCTCAACTTACGAGTAACTCGACTTACGTATTTTTCAAGTTACGAATGGAAGAATCCGGCCGGGCGCTTACGAATTTTTCGACTTCCGAATCGGAAGTCGAGGTTCTATTGTATTTCCGGTGGGGTTTTTTTTTTTTTTTTTTTTTAGGTAGGTCACGTGGAAGGGAAGAGAAGGTGGGACTTCGCTCGAGCGGCCATTTTGTTTGCGAGCAGAGCCCGGAGCGGCTGGAGCGCCGCAGCCGCTTCTTCTCCTTCACTCCCCTTCCTTCTCTCCCCCCTTTCCTCACGCTTTTTATTTTTCCTCGCCATGGTGGCGCAGCTTTTTTTGTGCACCATGGCAGTGCGCGGCTTTTTTCCCTCGCCATGGCGGCGTGGCTTTTTTTGCGCACCATGGCGGCGGCAGTGAGCACCCCTCAGAGCCGCCTGGAAGAAAAGGAAGAGCTGCGGGAGCCTAGCAGTCCACATCGAAAAGATAAGTGGCCAAGACACCCTCGATTTCTCTTCCCATAGGAGCGCATTAATCCGTTTTTAATGCATTCCTATGGGAAATCGCTTTTTCGACCTCCGAATGTGCATTCGGAACGCATTAAATTCGTAAGTCGAGGTTCCACTGTACTATATCTGGTTATGGATTGTCATTAACTGTTCTCTGGTCTTTGACCGTAATAAAGATATTCGTATTTGTATTTAATAATAATAATAATAATAATAATAATAATAATTTTTGTACCCCGCCCATCTGACTGAGTAGCCCCAGCCACTTTGATTGGATTCCAACATTTATATATATATATATGTATATATATATATATATATATATATATATATATACACATATATATAGTTATATATAGTTTTATATATATATATAACAATATCTATATATATATAGTTATAGTTATATAGAGAGAGAGAGAGAGAGATACATATAGATATAGATATATAGATAGTTATATAGATAGTTATATATATAACTACTTGTACAACTGAAAATGCTGGCAGCATTAAGATAAATTCAACAGTGTAAATCAGTTTTGGTGGATGTAATAATGGAATACTGAATGGTATAGTTTTTGTAAAATGTGCAGGGATTTATGATATGTAAAATGAACCATGGAAAGAGAAGGCAGGAAGTCACTGATATCTTAAGGATGTAAAATAAAAATGAGTACATTGTAAAACAGAAAATTTAATTTAAAAAATTATATACAAAAAAAAAATAAGATAAAAAAACATCACTACCAACATCTCAAGCTTCGCCTCTTCCCATCTGCACAGCCCCAGACCCAGAGATCATACTCTGAGGCCCTTCTTTGTGTGCCTTCTCCACAAGAGGTCTGGAGGGTGGCAACACGAGAACGGGGCATTTTCTGCGGTGGCTCCCCATTTATGGGATGCTCTCCCCAGGGCGGCTCACCAGGTGCCTTCATTACATCTTTATGCACCAGGTGAAAACATTCCTCTTCAGCCAGGCCTTTGGCTATTAAAACAATCAATGGCCTTTCCAATGTGTCTGTGGGGAGTCGTGTTTTAAATCATTATATTGCTCATTTTCTGTTTTTATGTTGTAAACTACCTTTCATAAATCATCATCATCTGAAAGACTCATCTCTATATATCTAAGATGCATAACCTACAACATTTCTCTGATGAAAATAGGGGTGTCCTAAGGAAAAGCAGGACATTCCGGGATCAGAAGCCGGGATCAGTTTTGTAAATCTGGAAAATAGGGACACTTGGAGGGTCCCTTTTAGGTGCAAAGGCGGACTATTAATAAATATATAGTTGTTGTTGTTGTTGTTGTTGTTGTTGTTGTTGTTGTTGTTATTTAGACGCCAGATTGATCCCCCCATAAAAATAGTAGGGGCATTTCGGACGATATTCCAAAAAATTATATCAATTTGTTTTTGTATGCTACAGCTGCGGCAAGGTTATTAGTTGTGAAAAACTGGAAAGGAGATAAAATGCTGACAATTTCGGATTGGAGAATTAAAATGTGTGAGATGGTAGAACTGGCTAAATTAACAGCTAATATTAGAGGCCGCTCCAACCAAGAAATAACAAAGCAATGGGAAAGAATGAAAGAATACATGGCTAATTCTTGTTCTGGAATTGACATTTTGATAAACTTAGAATAAAGTGAGCAGGGGGGAAATCAAGACAAAATATTACATAAGATAAGAATAGTAGTTATAACAACACAACTTAAAGTGTACAATATATTATGGAATATGTAAAGTCACACATGAGTGAGGGGAAGTGCGGGGGGAGGGGGGAATAAGGGGGCTTATTTTTTAAAAAAATGTAAATATGTATTTTGTTTGGTTTTTTGTTGTTTGTTTATGTTTGGTGTGTGTATGTGAGTTTTTGGATTTGAAACAATAAAGATTATTTAAAATTAAAAATTAAAAAAAATAGTAGGGGCGGGGGGACAGGCAGTGAAGAAGGCAAATCAAGCTATTACTAAAAGCACAGGAGCAGAGGCAGGGGGGAGAGTTGGCAACCCTTGCTGGGGTTGGGTGCTGGGAGGTGGAAGAGGACGGCGTAGGCTGGGCCGTCGACCTGGAGGGTGCTGTTGGGTGCTGGGAGGGCGGTTCCACTCGGCCCCGGGTGCAGGTCATGTGACCCCCAAAGCCAGGGGCCACACCTGGGGGAGAAGGGGGAGGGTGGAGGCTTTGGGGTGGGAGCAGGACCGGGCCCAGACCTGTCTCAAGGGGGCTGAGAGCGCCACTCCTGGCCGTTGTGTCGCTCTGGGACCCAGCTGCCATGGCAACGCCCTGCTCGGGCTTTCGGACCCCTTCTTCTCGGGTCCAGGGGGACTCACAGCCAAGGGAGGACGAGGGTCCCAGGTCCATGGACGGGGACGGGCCGGGGGGCACCGGCGGAACCGCCATACCCGGCCCCTGCGCTCAGCTCTTGGGGGCCCCAGGGCCCTTAAAGCGGCGGCACCTCGGAACCTGCCAGGCTAGGCCGGAGCGTTGGCATGGCTACTGAGCAGAGGGCAGGATCAGTCCTGCTGTCTGTTATGACCAATAAGGTGGAATCTGTTACTCACATTCTTCTATTCTGTGAATTTTATAGTGAAGAACGGTCTCATCTTATCTTACCCCTTTTATCAAAATTTAAACCCTTGCAATATTAGCTGGAATTTATTCCTGAAATCCTACGCAAATTCCTTTTGAGCTCAGTATCCTATGCTGTGGCCAAGTTTTGCACCTTAGCCATCAAAAAACGTCAATCGCTTCTACTGGAAAATATACTATAAATTTCTTTTGCGCCATTGGTTTTTTTTTCCCTAATCCTTAGGATTTTGACACCTTGTAGCGATATTCTGTTTGCTGGTTTGGAATTATACTGTACTGTATTATATTGCTGGCTTTTGCTGTAATAAACTGAGTTGAGTTGAGTTATTTTATTATTTATTTAATTCATATACTGCCCTTCATATCCGAGGGTCACAGGGTGGTTTACAGTATAAAAACCACAAAACGGACGTAACATAGTAACAAACAGAAACAACAAACCATATAAGCTGTAGATTGTAGGCAAACTAAGGCCCGGGGGCCGGATGCGGCCCAATCGCCTTCTCAATCTGGCCCACGGACGGTCCGGGAATCAGCGTTTTTTTACATGAGTAGAATGTGCCATTTTATTTAAACTGCATCTCTGGGTTATTTGTGGGACATAGGAATTCATTCATTTTTATTTTTTTTACAAAATATAGTCCAGACCCCACAAGGTCTGAGGGACAGTGGACCGGCCCCCTGCTGAAAAAGTTTGCTGACCCCTGCAAAGGCCTGGGAGGAGTGTTTTTTGCTTGGCACCAAAAGAGATAATAATAATAATAATAATAATAATAATAATAATAATAATTTATTATTTATACCCCGCTCATCTGGCTGGGTTTCCCCAGCCACTCTGGGCAGCTTCCAACAGAACATTAAAATACAATAATCTATTAAACATTAAAAGCCTCCCTAAACAGGGATGCCTTCAGATGGTAGTTGTTTTTCTCTTTGACATCTGGTGGGAGGGTGTTCCACAGGGCGGGCGCCACCACCGAGAAGGCCCTCTGCCTGGTTCCCTGTAACTTGGCTTCTCGTAGTGAGGGAACCGCCAGAAGACCCTCGGAGCTGGACCTCAGTGCTGAACGATTGGGGTGGAGACGCTCCTTCAGGTATACTGGACCGAAGCCATTTAGGGCTTTAAAGGTCAGCACCAACATTTTGAATTGTGCTCGGAAACGTACTGGGAGCCAATGTAGGTCTTTCGAGACCGGTGTTATGTGGTCTCGGTGGCCACTCCCAGTCCCCAGTATAGCTGCCGCATTCTGGATTACCGGTAATTGCAGTTTCCGGGTCACCTTCAAAGGTAACCCCACGTAAAGCGCATTGCAGTAGTCCAAGCGGGAGATAACCAGAGCATGCACCACTCTGTCAAGACAGTCTGTGGGCAGGTAGGGTCTCAGCCTGCGTACCTGATGGAGCTGGTAGACTGCTGCTCTGGACACAGAATTAACCTGCGCCTCCATGGACTGCTGTGAGTCCAAAATGACTCCCAGGCTGCGCACCTGGTCCTTCAGGGGCACAGTTACCCCATTCAGGACCAGGGAGTCCCCCACACACCCCTGTCCCCCAATAACAGTCCTTCTGTCTTGTCAGGATTCAACCTCAATCTGTTAGCCACCATCCATCCTCCAACCGCCTCCAGGCACTCACACAGGACCTTTACAGGACCTGATTTGAAAGAGAGGTAGAGCTGGGTATCATCCATGTAATGTAACTAGGCGAGCCTCCTTGGGGAGAGCATCTCACATATGGGGAGCCGCCACCAAAAAGGCCCTGTTCTCGTGTTGCCAACCTCTGGACCTCTCATGGAGGGGGCACACAAAGGAGGGCCTCGGGAGATGATCTCAGGGTCCGGGTCGGTTCATATGGGGAGAGGCGTTGCGGTCCTGAGCCATTTGAGGCCTTGTAGGTAAACACCAGCACTTGGAATCGGACCCAGAAACTAAGCAGCAGCCAGCGCAGTCGGGCCAAGATCCGTGTAATACACTCAAGCCATCTTGCCCCTGTGAGCAACCTGGCCGCCAAATTCTGCACCAGCTGAACTTTCCAAACTGCTCAGAGTCAGGCTTTGCCAACCTGGTGCCCTCCAGATGTTTTGGGTAACAATTCCCATCATGGAGTTGTAGTCTAAAATGTCCAGGTTGCTGGAGGGAGTGCTGTAATATGGTGCAAGGGAGAGCAAGAAGGGGTTCTACGGCAGGCATTTTTTTCCAAGGGACCCCAAGATCTGGAGCTGACGCTGCTCTTGATTTCAATAATAATAATAATAATAATAATAATAATAATAATAATAATAGTTTTAATGAGGCTGCTTTTTGGAACAGCTCTGGTCCATGGGTTCACGAAGAGTCGGACACGACTAAACGACTAAACAACAACAACAACAATTTCATTTTGCACCTAAATGAATAGAATGGTTGCAAAAAATAAAAAGCTATTCCATTTTTCAGGTGTATATTCATGTTGCTTTCCCCCCACCCCTTAAACTCTCTATATTACTATCCTCATAAAATCTGCAAGCATTACAAGTATGCAAAACAAGTAATTCAACAATAATCGAAATGCACCATTGTTTACATGTGATTCCTAGGTTACAGGGAAATACGTCTGTTTTGATCTCAAAAGTTTGCATTTTTGTAGCAAGGGATCTGAGAGCCCCAGAACAGAGCCTTATTCACTTGCTCTCTCCAACGGCGTGAAGGCATGACTGTAATGACACAAGGAGCTTGCCTTCAGCCAAGTTAAATCCTTTGTCCATCTGGCTCCACGTTGTCTATGCTGATGGGTTCAAGACAACAGGTTTTTCCCAGCCCTTCTCCGAGATGCCAGGATTTTTGTTCCCTTAGCATAAAGCAAGAAAACCTGGTGCTTTTGCCAGAGGTCGGAGCGCAGGGGGGAAATCCCAGCTACACAGAACACAGCCTGCATCTCTGCTGCTGCAGGGATGTCGTTTTAAAACTGCATTTTTAAACTGTCGCAAACCACCTTGCAAGCACCCTTCTGTTAAAAGCCGGTCTATAAATATCAAGAAAGACTATTTTAAGACTATAAATAATGGCGACAAAATAAGCTACAAGATTAAGGTGTTATAGATCAGGGGTATATTAGTGGGTGTCAGAGTCAAGGTTGATGTATATACCGTAGTTTTCCTATTTTGAATCAAAGGAGTGATGGATTAGAGAAGTCAACATCTATATAAAATTAAGTTCTTTCTTTGTAGGAAAAAACATCTACCGTGTTTCCTCTATTTTAAGACACCGTCTTATATTTTTTTCCCCTCAAAAAACCACAGTATGTCTTATTTTCAGGGGATGTCTTATTTTTCTTACGTCAGGAGCAGCGCGCCTCTCGCTCACTGGCTCCCTGCGCGCGAGGAGCAGGCGGGCCAAGACTCGGGCGAGAGGCGTCTGTTTGTGTGTGCATCTCCCTGCAGGGCAGGACTCTTGACTAAAAGAAAAGGGCGGCCAACAGCCACCGCCAAGCACCGTGAGAGAGAGTCTGAGGAAAGGGAGGTGTGTGTGTCGCTGGTGTTGACTTCCAGCCCTCTCTCCCCGGCCCTGGGATGTTCCAGGGGGAGGGAGTGGCGGGTGGCGAGGGAGGGAGCTCCTCTGAAGGGCTGCTCTCAATCTCTCTCCTCCGAGCCGGTGGCAGGGCCGCTGAGGCGGCAACGGGTGAGTTGCCTGCTATGTGCCTCGCAGCCGACCAGCCTCCGGCTCTCCCCTCGGGAGGAGGGGAGGAGGGCATTCTCCGGAGCAGCCTGGTGAGCGCGGGGAGAGAAAGAGGACGCGGTCCAGCAGACTCTCCTTTGCTTTCAAAGCCCCCGTCCCCTCCGCCATCCCCACTGGCTCCAGAGGGCAGGTGGCGCTTGGTGCGGCGAGGGGGGGTCTCTGAGGGCTTTGTGGGGGCTTTTGGCCTCCTCCAGAACTGTGCCTATCACTATGGCTTATTTTCGGGGTACGGCTTATATTTTGCAAATGTGAAAAAACCCTGCTATGGCTTATTTTATGACTACGTCTTAAAATAGGGGAAACAGGGTATATAAGATTAAGTTCTTTCTTTGTATGAAAAATGGAATTATGAAATTGAATTGGAAATAATTGTTAAGTAATAAAACTTAAGTCTATTGTGAAGAAATGTTTGAAGATGTAAGAATTTTGTAAAAAGAAAAATTCTTTTTATGGTATGTGTTTTCGTTATCCTGTTAAAAATGAATAAAATTTTATATATATATAAAGCAAGAAAAAAGCAATACGTTTTTAAAAATCTACAGCTCCAAAACTATTCGGTCTTGCTTACCATCTCTACGTTGCAAAGACTTTTTTGCACACAGCATCTTGCCAAGAAGAAAGTTGATCGGGGCTGATTTCAAGAGGTCTGAAATCACCTTTCCTCATTTACTCAGATGGATGCCCTCCTGGGGAGTCACTCTACACTTCTGCTCCAAAGCGACTGATTCCCGGAGAGCCATAGTACAAGTTTTGCAGAATGAGGTGGTGGCATCGGACTGCACCCAGAGGGTGGCAAGACTGGGCATTTGCCCGGCTGGCCCCCAAGACCAGCAGAGGGCCAGCTCCTTTCCACTTTGCACAGAGTGGCTTGGTTCGCACGTAATGCTAAACCATGGTTTATTAAAACCATGGCTTAACATTATGCGTGAACCCAGCGCTGCAGATTAACTATGGTTGTAAGTGACTCTGGGTTGCCCCAGGCAAGGTAAAGGGACGGACAAATTTAATAAATAAAAATGTATTAATAAATAAAATAATTTGTTTATGTATGCGACAACGGCTGCCTGGATACTGCTAGCCCAACAGAAGTCCCCACAAAAGAAGATTGGCAGATGAAGTGAATGGAGTATGCTGAAAGGGCTAAATTAACTGAGAAACCTAGAAATTCAGATGATAACAAATATAAAAAAAGAATGGGAAATGTTTGTTGCATATTTACAAAAGCAATGTTCACAAGTTAATACATTGGCAGGATTTAAAAAACAACACTTGTAATATTATGGACAATGTGCAAAAATTGGAAGTAATCAGAGATAAAGATTTTATTGATATGTGTGAATGAAAATATTATAAAGGAACCAAGGGAGGTAGTGGAGGGAAGTCAGTGTGTGGTGGGGGTGTCATTTGTTAACCCACCCCTCTCCCCTGAAAAAATCACTTGAAGTTTTTTTTAAAAGCACATCCGGGAGAATAGTTCTAAGACGGCCCACTCCCTGTTGACCTAGCTTTCTACTTGCAGGGAGGTTTTTTTTAGTGCAGAGAAGCATGGGAACGGAGCCCCGTCCTTTACCATTTGAAGTGGTAGGGTTAATTCTGCCACTCTCAGGAAAGTTGTAGACTCGCCTTCCTTGGAAGTTTTTAAGCAGAGGTTGGATAGCCATCTTTCAAGGGTTCTTTAGCTGTGATTCCTGCATTGCAGGGGGTGGGACTAGATGACCCTTGATCTATGATTCCATGACTCTACCACCTCATTCCACGGCAGGAAGGAAGACTCTGGCAGGAGACCTACATTGGCTCCCAGTACGTTTCCGAGCACAATTCAAAGTGTTGGTGCTGACCTTGAAAGCCCTAAACGGCCTCGGTCCTGTATACCTGAAGGAGCGTCTCCACCCCCATCGTTCAGCCCAGACACTGAGGTCCAGCTCCGAGGGCCTTCTGGCGGTTCCCTCACTGCGGAAAGCCAAGTTACAGGGAACCAGGCACAGGGCCTTCTCAGTGGTGGCGCCCGCCCTGTGGAACGCCCTCCCACCAGATGTCAAAGAGAAAAACAACTACCAGACTTTTAGAAGACATCTGAAGGCAGCCCTGTTTAGGGAAGATTTTAATGTTTGATGGATTATTGTATTTTAATATTTTGTTGGAAGCCGCCCAGAGTGGCTGGGAAGCCCAGCCAGATGGGCGGGGTATAAATAATAAACTGTTGTTGTTGTTGTTGTTGTTGTTGTTGTTGTTGTTGTTATAGTTAAGGAGATGGTGGACTCTCCTTCCTTAGGGGTTTTCTAAGCAGAGTTTGGATAGCCAACCTGTCAGGGACGCTTTAGCTGAGATTCCTGCATTGCAGGGGGTTGGTCTAGATGACCCTGGGGGGTCCCTTCGAACTCTAAGAATCTAAGATTTATTAAAGAAAGAAACTGCAGGGAAAGAATGGACTAGAAAACCTGCTGACGGGAGGGAGGGAAGTCACAGCTCGGCAGAGCAAAATGTATAAAAGATTATTTGTTTTTGATTTGCTAAAATTGTTTAATTGGAAAATAATAAAAATTATTTTGAAAAATTATTTTGATTTACTGAATTTTCAAAGAACGCAGCCTGGTGCAGGACGTGAAGAGAGAAGAGGGCCCTTCCGACAAAAGGCGTGTTCGAGATTTGTGAGTCGGTTTGATGGACGCATCTGCCGTTCCATGGGATACGAGCTCCATCTGGTGTAGATCTGCCCAATCTGCATCAGTGTCAAGTCCGCGAGACGCACTCCTGCCTCCGGATCCTTTTCCAGTGCTTTGCTCTCACAAGTGCCGGGGATCTCGGAGGTTGCGGCAAGCGGTGGCAGCGCCTAGCGGTCAAAGCTCAGTTCGAAACCCCCCAGGGAAGATCCAGTTGACCTCCTCTAAACCCCAAAGTGTCCCGTGTCTGCCTGCTGTTTATAGCAGCATTCTGCGCAGATTAACACTCACTCGATGAGAAGGAGCTGAGTTATGGGCCTATAAATACATCAAAAGGCCAGTGAGCTAACTGGGGAGGAAGAAACCGAGAGAGAGCAAGTGTTGTGGGAGGAGAGGGGCCGCATCCAGGGACAAAGGGAGACCCTTTGCAGAACTGTAGAGTTGGGAGGGATCCCCAAATGTCATCTAGTCCAACCCCACTTTCCCACTTTTGTGTTTGGAATGGCGCCAGAAGATGAATTACAGACAAAGCCAAATAAACTAAACGAGAATATTATTAATATTATTATATCTAAGGGACGCGGGTGGCGCTGTGGTCTAAACCACAGAGCCTAGGGCTTATAGAATCATAGAATCCTAGAGTTGGAAGAGACCCCAAGGGCCATCCAGTCCAACCCCCTGCCAAGCAGGAAACACCATCAAAGCATTCCTGACAGGTGGCTGTCAAGCCTCTGCTTAAAGACCTCCAAAGAAGGAGACTCCACCACACTCCTTGGCAGCCAATTCCACTGTCGAACAGCTCTTACTGTCAGGAAGTTCTTTCTAATGTTTAGGTGGAATCTTCTTTCTTGTACTTTGAATCCATTGCTCCGTGTCCTCTTCTCTGGAGCCGCAGAAAACAACCTTTCTCCCTCCTCTATATGACATCTTTTTATATATTTGAACATGGCTATCATATCACCCCTCAACCTTCTCTTCTCCAGGCTAAACATACCCAGCTCCCTAAGCCGTTCCTCATAAGGCATCATTTCCAGGCCTTTGACCATTTTGGTTGCCCTCCTCTGGACACGTTCCAGCTTGTCAGTATCCTTCTTGAACTGTGGTGCCCAGAACTGGACACAGTATTCCAGGTGAGGTCTGACCAGAGCGGAATACAGTGGTACTATTACTTCCCTTGATCGGCTTGCCGATCAGAAGGTCGGCGGTTCGAATCCCCGCAATGGGGTGAGCTCCTGTTGTTCGGTCTCTGCTCCTGCAAACCTAGCAGTTCGAAAGCACATCCAAGTGCAAGTAGATAAATAGGAACCGCTCCGGTGGGAAGGTAAACGGCATTTCCGTGTGCTGCTCTGGTTTGCCAGAAGCGACTTAGTCATGCTGGCCACATGACCCAGAAGCTGTCAGAGGACAAACGGCGGCTCCCTCAGCCTATAGAGCGAGATGAGCGCGCAACCCCAGAGTCGTCCACAACTGGACCTAACGGTCAGGGGTACCTTTACCTTTACCTTTATTATTATATCTATCTATTTATCTATTTATACCACGACAGGACGCAAGGCGGCTTACAGATAAAAACAAAAATCACTAAAAACATGGGGAAAGCAATAAATAAAAAGCAAGCAAACATTGATAAAATCAAAACTATATAGTCCAGGGGTCAGCAAACTTTTTCAGCAGGTGGCTGGTCCACTGTCCCTCAGACCTTGTGGGGGGCTGGACTATGTTTTCAAAAAAACATATGAACAAATTCCTATGCCCCACAAATAACCCAGAGATGCATTTTAAATAAAAGGACACATTCTACTCATGTAAAAAAACGCTGAGTCCCGGACCGTCCGTGGGCCGGATTGAGAAGGCGATTTGGCCGGATCTGGCCCCCGGGCCTTAGTTTGCCTTCCCATGATATAGTCTCTTAGAGGGGGCACAGAAAGAAGGTCCTCAGCTGACTATCACTTCCCATGCTGAGGAAGGGGCTGGGTGAGAATCTCTCCCCCTCCAGTGATATATCCCACTTCTGACACCAATGAAGTCCCCCACCAATCTGTCTGAGCTCTTACTGAAGGAGGAAACAGCTTCCTAGACACAATGAAGCAGTTTTTAGACCTTTAGAATCTCCTCTCAGCCCCTCGACCTCAGAAACACGTCTGGTAGCAACATGAGACAGAGCCTTTTCTGTGGCTGCTCCCATATGAGGAGAGGTCAGAGTTTCTCCCTCTTTATTATCTTTCCATCGTCATACTAAGGCCTTCCTGTTCAGCCAGGCCTTTGGAAACCATTGTCTAGACCAGTGATGGCTAACCTTGACACTCCAGATGTTTTGGAACTACAACTCCCATCATCCCTGACCTCTGGTCCTGTTAGCTAGGGATGATGGGAGTTGTAGTTCCAAAACATCTGGAGTGTCAAGGTTAGCCATCACTGGACAATGCCGATGCCTGGGCTGCTGTCCAAGTAAATTATATTTTCAGTTCCTGCTTCTAAATGTGCTTTGACGCATTTTAGCTATCGTTTTTCAACTAGCTTGTTTTTATTACTTTGCATTTATCACCACCAGCATCAAATGTATTCCACACTCCCCACCATTACGTCCCAGGGAAGGTTATAACAATTTAAAATTCAGAATTGAAAACAGTTAAAACACGCTGAGCTCCATGAACCAATCCCATCCTTGCTTGGTTCCAGTAAGAACCATAACTGTTAAGAACAGATGCCTAAGCTTGCTTTTTTTTTTTTTTCTTCTCCAACCCCGTCCCTTTTTCCTTACGTGCTGTGTCCTTTTGGCTTACCGCTATTTTATAGCAAAGTTTTCGAATGTCAGGAGCTGTCTTAAAACCCAGCTCGGGAAAATGTGGCATATTTGCACATGAAATAAACTTGCATTAAATCAGTAAATCAATTAATAATAATAATAATAATAATAATAAATTTTTATTTATACCCCGCCCTTCCCGGTCCAAAAACTGGACTCAGGGCGGCTAACAACAAGTACAAAACAATGATTAAAAACAACTTTAAAAATAGCATTAAAAACAATCATCAGTGGGATCACCAGGGCTAACTGCCAAGTTAGTCTTGCTAGGCCAGTAGGGAGACCAGGAAAGAATTTTAATGTGGGGACCCAGAAGGGTTTCTTCAGAAAAAAGGGAAGGCGAAAAAGGAATAGGGGATCAGGCTAGATTGAAGGCCAGGTGGAATAACTCTGTCTTACAGGCCCTGCGGAAGGAGATCAGGTCCCGCAGGGCCCTTGTCTCATGGGACAGAGCATTCCACCAGGTCGGAGCCAACACTGAAAAGGCCCAGGCCCTGGTGGAGGATAATCTGGCTTCTTTGGGGACCGGGGCCCTTAAGCTATTGTTATTCGTGCACCTTAAGGTCCTCTGTGGGGCATACCAGGACACACACAAACAAACAAACAGACAGACAAACAGACAGACAGACACAGAGGCCAGGACCGACCTTGGAGTCTCTGTATCTGCTTCGTGAAGGTCTCGGCCTGATGTGCACTGGCAAGTCTCTCGTCTTCCAGCAACCCTGCCGCAGAGAGAAAAAGCAGAATCAACCGCTGACCCTCTTGAGGAGGCAGCCACAAATTCAAGAGCCAGGAACTCCCTCTCTTTGCCTTCTCAAGAGCAACCTGCAGATAACCTTCCCTGCTATGGCTCCTCTCTGTTGCACAGTTGTCCTTCCGAACCCCGGCTTCCGTTACAGAAGCAAAGTGAAATCCACCTCAGCCTCTGGGTGTCCAGGCATATGCCTCCTGGCTGCGGAACCAAGGCTGAACTTGCCAGTCCCTGCGCAATGTTGCTTAAAAGCTACCTGCACTTTACCATTTACAGTGGTACCTTGGTTCTCAAACTTAATCCGTTCCGGAAGTCCATTCCAAAACCAAAGCGTTCCAAAACCAAGGCACGCTTTCCCATAGAAAGTAATGCAAAATGGATTAATCCGTTCCAGGCTTTTAAAAACAACCTCTAAAAGAGCAATTTAACATGGATTTTCCTATCTAACGAGACCATTGATCCATAAAATGAAAGCAATAAACAACGTACTGCAGTCACACAACCAATCCATCAGGAGCTGAACTGGGTTCTACACGTTCACAAAAACAAAACAAAAAGAGCTGCAAAAACAAAAACGCAAAATAAATAGCAAAAACAGACAGACTTCAGCATCACACTCAAAACGGAGCACGTTCGACTTCCGAAAAAAGTTCGCAAACCGGAACACTTACTTCCGGGTTTGCAGTGTTTGGGTTCCAAGTTGTTTGAGTACCAAGGCGTTTGAGAACCAGGGTACCACTGTATTAAATTCTACCTGCTGCCTTGTGGGATATATTCTGAGGAAGAAGAGACTCAGGAGGAATCCCTACACAAATCCAGAGTGAGTCCCTAAGGCGGTTGGATGGAGCCTTGTTAGGGTTGCCATACATCCGGAAATTCCTGGAGATACCCGGAATCCTGTAGCTGAAAGCAGTGTCCCGGCGGAAATTGGCTAAACTTTTCTGTCTGGATTTTCACAAGGAAACCTAGTGCCTTCTATGCCTCCTTTCTGCAGCTCCTGCAGCCAAGCTGGTGTCGAACCTATTACTCTGCTTTCCTTTGGACCCCATCAGTCAGGCCGAGGGGGGGGTCTTGTCATCTGGGCAGCCCAGGACCCCCATACACATGCCCCAGTCTTGCGCACTGGGCAGGTCACTTCGGTGTTGCTCCATCGACTTTGTTGAATGAATTAAGCTAAAAAGTACTGGTTGTACTTTTTATTGTGACTGTTTTATTGTGTTATTTTCTTCCTTAAGAGAGTTGGGCAAGCCACTATTCTGATTCGTGCTCAGTGTCAGATTTACGTATAAGCTCAACAAGCTATAGCTAGGGCCCCTCTATCTTGGGGGCCCCAAAAAAAATTAAAGGGAAAAAACTGGATGTACATTTCCAAAATAGAAGATAAAAAACAAATAAAATAAAACCTACATACGGCAACCGTGTTTTGTGTTGTGTAGGCTCCTATGATGGAAGTCACGGGCCCCGCCTGCTAGCCTGCTCCCTAAAATATCACTGCTTTGCTCCTTTCTATATATAGGGTGCCTACATTCTGCATGGACTGGTTGCAAGGCAACATGGACAAATGGCTTGAGATACCTATTAGGTCCATCAATGACCATATAGCATATATTCCACACAAAAACAGTGACCATTTGTTGTTGACAAAGGACAGCTGGGCATAGAAAGGGCCCCCATTACCTTCAGTAGCTTAGGGCCTCATCAAACCGAAATCCGGCCCTGTTCCTGGTTTTTATTGGCTAGGCAAGGGAGCACTAAGGAGTGGGGATGAGTTTGTGGAATGAAGGTCCCAGTGCCCCCCCAAAAAAGTTGGGGACTGCAGGTTTAAAGTGAAGCCTGCCCAGCATCACTCTTCCAGTTTGATCTTACTTGCACTCCTTTAAACAAATAATAGCACAATCCCAAGTCCAAACAGCAAAAAACCAATTGCACATTCAAACTTCAATTCAAACGGCTTAATTTAATGATTTAAATAAAATGGATGGACTCGATCCAACTCTGCAAAGTCCGAGCATCAGTTACACTTCTGGCCTCCCCTCTGCTTCCCCCCCTTGCCCCTTGGCACCCCCTGGTAATCTCACCGGCCCCCAGGGGTTACTACCACCCACTTTCAGAACCGCAAGCCAAACTGTGCGAACACATACCAAAGGGCAGGTATATAATCTAACTTTCTGCATAAGCTTCGTGCAAGCAGATGGCTCCACAGGTGGGTCGCCTGGAGGAAACGGTGACACGGCCTGAAAAATTGACAGGTTCCAGGGACCCCCCATCCCTGAAGCAGGCACCCACCTTGCAATTCGAGGGAATCCCCTTCGTGCCGGAGGGCCACCTCCCGGACTTCTGCCAGCTCATCCAGCAAACGCACCACCTGGGCTCTCAACGCCCGCTGCTTCTCTTCGTCCGGCTCTTTTTCGTCATCTGAAGAGTCCAGATTCCTGACCTCCACCTCGTCATCCTCGTCGTCGTCCCCTTCTTCATCTTCCTCATCCTCATCTTCCTCCTCCAACTCGTTTATTTCGACACTGGGGGTCTCCACCTCATCTGGGAGGAAACATGCCTCTGTCAGCAAAAGGCAGAACGGGAGGGGAGAATCGTAGAGTTCGGAGGGACCCCTGGGGGTCATCTAGCCCAACCCCCTGCGGGTACTGAATCCCTTGCAGTTGGCCATCCAACCTCCGCTTAAAAACCTCTAAGGAAGGAGAGTATGCCCGCCGCCATGTTAACGCAAACAGCTTTCGCCATCTTCTGGCAGACAGGCAGAACTTCAACAGGAGACAGATGTGTGGGAATGTTCAGGGGGGTAGGAGGATATATTGTTTATTAATATCCTTCCTAACTTGCGCCAGCACGTTCCTTTACTGAGCAGTTTTACATTCCCCTTTTAAATGCACAGCGGGTAGCTGGTTGCAGGCCTGTGTAAGCCTATGGCGCTGCGGTCTAAACCACTGAGCCTAGGGCTTGCCGATCAGAAGGTCGGCGGTTCGAATCCCCGCGATGGGGTGAGCTCCCGTTGCTCGGTCCCTGCTCCTGCCCACCTAGCAGTTCGAAAGCACGTCAAAGTGCAAGTAGATAAATAGGCACCACTCCGGCGGGAAGGTAAACGGCGTTTCCGTGCGCTGCTCTGGTTCGCCAGAAGCGGCTTAGTCATGCTGGCCACATGACCTGGAAGCTGTACGCCGGCTCCCTCAGCCAATAAAGCGAGATGAGCGCCACAACCCCAGTTGCACAGTATGACTTACTAATGGCTCGACACCTATCTTGTCCAGCATCGTGTTCTCACAGTGGCCAACCAGATGCCTGAGGGTAACGTGCAAGCAGGATCTGACCACAAGAGCACCCACCTCCCCTCCTGGGGTCTCCAGCAACAGGAAAGTGCCTTAGACTCTTGGTCCATCCAGCCCAGTATTGTCTACACTGGCCAGCAGCAGCGGTCCTGAGTTTCAGATTGAAGGCATTCTCAGTCCTACCTGCAGGTGCCAGGAATTGAACTCGGAACCTTCTGCGGATGCTCTACCTCTGAGCTACTGCTCTTCCCCATCTACATTGTCATTCTGCGGGCTTTAAAAGACACCCCCTCTATTTACGCAGGCTTTCCCTCGAGTTCTCCAACCCAGACTTCTGTTTTAATTACCGTGTTGTTCTAACGGAATTACTTCCTTGCCTGTTTTAATTATGGGTGCCTATACTGTAATATTCTAATGGAATTGCTTTATCGTGCATTTTAATTATGGGTGTTTATATTTTAATATTCGTGCAATCGGTTTTTACGCTTGCAAAGCTATCCTGGCTTTATGCGTTATATAAATTAACTCATCAGCAACAATTTCTTATGAATTTGCACTCCATTCTGCAAACCTCTGAGCAGTAGCTGCGTCACAGGCCCAATTTTAAGGTTTGAAATAAAAGAAAGGGGATTTTGGCTAAACGTTAGGGTTCACTTCTTGGCCGTGGTGAAGCCTCCTTCATTAGAGGTGTAGAAACAAAGTCTGGATGCCCGCACATCAGGGATGCTTCAGCAACAAGATTCCTGTGTTGGCGGGGGGTTGGACTAAATGACCTTTGAGGTCCCCTTCCGAGGCAGAGTTGGGGAATCCGACTGACTCCCATCAGCCCCAGCCAACATGGCCAATAGTCAGGGAGTGATGGGAGCTGTAGTCCAACCACCTCCGAAGAGTCCCAGGTTAGCCTGTAATTTTTTAAAAATTATAATTATGCTAACTCGTTTTCTTTTACTGCTCTGTTTAGAACTTCTAAAGGTCTTTTGTCTAGTAAGATGCATCTATATTTTGTTAATTAAACAAATAATAAACAGCCACCCTGTTCTAAGAGGCCAAGAAGTATAAGAGTGAAATAAAATACGCAACATGGTGTGAGAAGTTTTTGCTATCGTTCTCAACAGGGGTAGAGAAGCTGCGTTATTCAGACCATTTGCTCACATTGCCTATTTTATTCTAACCGACAGCAGCCCTCTGGGGAACGAGGCAGGCAGAAAGAAGGTTCTTCAGACTCCCACTCCCTGATTCTCTTTGCAAGCGGGGATAGAATCAGAGTTGGATGCTACCTAAACAGGTGTGGCTACGATGACCCGTTGCAGAAATCCCCACAATTCCGTTTGCAACCTGCTATCTCCACAACAGTTTGGAGCAGGCAATATTCTTAACAGCGGATAATTCTTGCGAAATAAAGATCTGCCCCTTAATACAGAGCCCGCAGGTTGAGTGAGATCCGGCAAGCTCATTATTCTTATTCTTATTAATATCCCACCCTAAGGCCCCACCTTGCCGACAAAGGTCCGTATAGTTAAAGCTATGGTTTTCCCAGTAGTAATGTACGGAAGTGAGAGCTGGACCATAAAGAAGGCTGATCACTGAAGAATTGATGCTTTTGAATTCTGGTGCTGGAGGAGACTCTGGAGAGTCCCATGGACTGCAAGAAGATCAAACCTCTCTCCATTCTGAAGGAAATCAGCCCTGAGTGCTCCCTGGAAGGACAGATCCTGAAGCTGAGGCTCCAATAATTTGGCCACCTCATGAGAAGAGAAGACTCCCTGGAAAAGACCCTGATGTTGGGAAAGGTTGAGGGCACAAGGAGAAGGGGACGGCAGAGGATGAGATGGTTGGACAGTGTTCTCGAAGCTACCGGTACTAACATGAGTTTGGCCAAACTGCGAGAGGCAGTGAAGGATAGGCGTGCCTGGCGTGCTCTGGTCCATGGGGTCATGAAGAGTCGGACACGACTGAACGACTGAACAAAGGCCCCAGGCCGACTCACAAGATTTTGAACGTTAAAATATTAAGACCAGTTTAAAATAACTTGCGGTTACATAAATAAGATGGGTTCTAAAAACATGCACCTGAAGGGTCAAAGGCCAGGGACAAGTGTCTTCAGCGTCCTCTGGAAGCTGTGCAATGAAGCTGCCAGACATGCCTCTGTGGGGAGGGAGTCTCATGGCTTAGGAGCCACCATTGCAGGGG